>JAVJIF010023670.1:0-41912 GCA_038442645.1 Agave tequilana
CAGGTTCATCTCAAACCTTTCCGGAAGATGTCAACCCTTCGCTAAGCTGATGAAGAAGGGTGTCTCATTCATTTGGGATGACGCTTGCCAACAAGCATTCGAGGAAATCAAGCAATACCTCACCCAACCACCAGTCCTTGCAGCCCGGTGTCCGGAAAGCCTTTCCTGGTGTACGTCCGGGCAATGGACCATTCTTTGGGAGCTCTACTAGCTCAGAATGATGAAGAAGGACGAGACAGGCAATCTACTATCTGAGTAGAACAATGATCGGAGCCGAACATCGGTATAACCCGATCGAGAAAGAATGTTTGGCACTGGTGTTCTCTATCCAGAAAATGCGACACTATCTGGTAGGCCAAACTATAAATGTCATATCAAAAGTCAACCCTCTGAGGTTACTTATGACTAAACCTTCATCGCTAAATGGCCGACTGGCAAAATGGGCCATATTGCTCTCCCAATATGAGATGCATTTTCTGCCACAAAAGGCTATTAAAGGACAAGCGGTGGCAGACTTCTTAGCTGAACACCCCATCCGAGGGCAGTCAAACTCTACGAGGATCTCCCAGATGAAGTTGCTAAAGTCTGCCTGACTCAGACATCGTTCGAAAGAAAGTCATTATGGCAACTTTTCTTCGACGGTGCATCAAGAACAAGCCCGAAGGGACACATAGTAGCAGGGGTAAGAGTGATACTCGTCTCCCCACAAAATTATGTGATTCCCCGAGCTGTCTCACTGACCGAGCCTTGTTCCAATAATGTGGCGGAATACAACGCTCTTTTGATTGGGATGCAATTTGCCGATGAGATTGGCGTTAAAAATCTCGAGGCATACGGCGACTCCAAGCTCATCATCAGCCAAGTTCGCTGGGAGTACGAAGTCAGACATGAAGACTTGGTACCCTATTACAATGCAACTATCCGCATGGCCGAGGGATTTATAAGCTTCTACATCGACCATGTACCCGCGCAGGCAAATGCGCACGCAGATGCACTCGCATCCCTGGCTGCCTCCTTAGCTCTTCCAGCTGGAGCAATGGAGAAGATATTCGTCTACAGCCACGACCTGTATTGCCCGAGAAATGCTCTCGAGGATTATCAGGAGTCAACGGGAGGTCGTCACCGCGAAGAAGCACTTGAAGCGTCAACCGATCCAGAACCTAGAGACTGGCGGTTCCCCTACATTGATTTCGTCCTGTATGGCATCCTGCCTGAGGACGCCAAAGAAGCGGCTGCCATTCGAAGGAAAGCCCCCAAATTCTATTATAATGCGATTACGCGAACATTGTATCGTCGATCGCATGACGGGATCTTGCTCCGGTGCCTCTCACCAAAGAGGCTCAAGAGGTATTGAAAGAAGCCCACGACGGCATGTGTGGAGCCCATCAACCTGGCCCAAAACTGGCACATCGACTCCAAAGGTTGGGTTACTATTGGCCTAAGATGATTGCCGATGCCGTCACTTATGCCAAGAAATGTCACACCTGCCAAGTGCATGGCGACTTTATCCATCAAGTGCCAGGCTATCTCCACTCTACGGCCTCTACCTGGCCATTCGAAATGTGGGGCATGGACGTGGTTGGTCCTATCAGCCCGCCATCATCAAAAGGACATCGGTTCATTCTGGCGATAACCGATTACTTCTCCAAATGGGCTGAAGCCATCCCTTTGAAGGAGGTCAAGTCGTCGAACGTGATCAAGTTCGTGAAACATCACGTTATTTACCGTTTCGGCGTACCTCGGCGAATTGTCCATGACAATGGACCCCAGTTCATCAGCCAGGCTTTCCAGAGATTCTGCGCTAAGTTCAGAATCCAGAGTGTGTCCTCAACGGCATACTATCCTGCCGCCAATGGCCTCGCAGAAGCTTTCAACAAGACTATTGGCAAGCTTCTCAAAAAGTTTGTCTCGAAAAGTCAACGAGACTGGGACGACAAACTGGTGAATGCTTATGGGCCTACTACCGCACAACTGTGCGAACCCCAACTAAAGCCACGCCGTTTTCTTTGGTATACGGCTGTGAAGCCGTGCTCCCATTAGAAATTCAAATTCCATCTCTACGTGTCGCCTTGACAGCGGAGATGACAACAGAGGAGAAGCATCGACAGCGACTCCAAGAGTTGGAGGCCTTAGACGACAAGCGCCTGCAAGCCCAACAGCAAATCGAGCTCTACCAGGCTCGAATCACCAGAGCTTTCAACAAGAAAGTTAAAGTACGAACTTTCAAGAAAGGCGATCTTGTCTTAGCCGTCAGAAGACCCATGGTGATGACGCACAAGACAAAAGGAAAATTCCAACCCAAATGGGAAGGACCATTTGTAGTAGAGTCAGTCTACTCAAATGGATCATATCGCCTCATAACTTCAAATGGCGATACACTCATGATGCCGATCAATGGCAGGTTCCTGAAGAAATACTATCCTTAGATGGTATTCTTCTGCTGATCAAGTTAAAAGTACACCTCTGATCAAAACAAGAAGAGCTTCTTCATTGATATCCAACGCCTCCGACGGCTAAGGATAGAGGAAATGTTGGCTTCTAAGCCCAACATAAGTCTTCGACAACTCATCATGCTGAGGGAATAGCATGGCTAGCCCAACTCAAACGGTAGTTGGTAAAGGCACCTCAAATCCGTTGATAGCTGAGGGTTTGCTAAAAATCCTAAAGTGGACTTGGCTCCACTCCTTCTTCCAAAATCCCCTACCAATTCTCATCCACAGAATGGTAGGTCTACAAAATACAACCATTACTAAGTTAACACTATACCTCTGGTAATGGAAACTTTTTAATATTCCTTGTCGAGTACAAATTTTGCTTGTCAACTCTACACGGAGTACCAAATTTTCAAATTTGCCAAGTAACACTACACCTCTGGCACTTCAAACTTTCACTTGTCAATTCTCACCAATAGAATGACAGGTCCTCAAAGTTGCTCTCATCATGAGACAATCTTTGTCAAGTTAACATCACACCTCTGACAAATTGCTGTTAAAGTTCAACACCGCACCTCTAAACAGTGACCAAGTTTCTGCCAGGTTTAATATCACACCTCTGACAGTCACTTTTCTTCAGACTTCCATATCGAAGCTGAAATGGATGATGCTAAGTTAACACCACACCTCTAGCATCCAAGTCATTGCTAAGTTCAACAATACACCTATGGCCATGACTTTCCCTCGGACTTCCTTATCCAAGCCGAGATGACCAATGCTAAGTTCAACATTACACCTCTAGCATTACCCTCACTGTCAAGTTAAACATTACACCTATAACAGTGAACTTCTGAGTTAAGTTAATATCACACCTCTGACTCACGTCCTTGTCAAGTTAACATTACACTTCTGACAAGACCACTTTCAACCCGTTAAGTTAATATCACACCTCTGACGGTAACAAATTTTCCTAGATTCCCCACGAGTCTAGTCCCACTTGTTATTCTCTTCAACAGAATAACAAGTCTACCTAAAAACATTGTTAGGTTAATACTACACCGTCAACAGTGTTTCCATCAAATCCCCAGTTGAGTTCAGTCAAGTTAATCCCAAACACTTGAGAAGGTTCACCCTTCCTGGGGGTACCAATTCTGCTTGTCACTTTCTCTTATAAAGTGGCAGGTTCATCAAAATTTTCATCTCTGTCAAGTTAATATTACACCTCTGACAGTATTGTGAGAGTTTCTGAAATAGGATCTTCTCCTACAAAATTTGACTTATTAAAGTTACCATCATAATTTTAACAAAGTCAAAGATTCTTTGCTTCTACGAGTCTAAGATAAAAAGTTCAAGACAATGAAAGAGGCAAAAAGAAAAGTGTCACTTTTATTTATTTCCGAACATATGAAAGTGATACAAAACGCTCTCTATACAATAAAATGGAGTGTTACAGTAAAAACACTCTCTTATGCAATAAGATTGAGTGTTACAATTAAGGAGTACAAAGAAGTCCCTCTCTCTCTCAGAGGTTGCACTCACTCCTTATAAGCCGCGTCTGATTCCAAGTGCGCGATGTTTTGTGGCTACAATAGAAGCTGGTTACACCACGATGCATGATGTAAACATCGAAAGCGCCCTAGCTGACTAAGCTAAGAGCAATGGTGTTCTTGAGGTCCGGTGGCAGCAGAAAGTCCTGCAACCCTTCGTTCATGAACATCTCTTCCCCCAGCAGACCATCCAGCAGACATGACGAGTCCTTGATGTGACTTCTGGAGTGGGAGAGGAAGAGGATCTTGTCCGCCACCACAACCGCCGGAACCCTCATCGCCGTCATGCATAGCCTGACCATCTCTTGCCAGCAGGCATGAATGGCGAAGCAGATCTGAAGAGACCTTGGCGAGGGTTGGGTCCTCGTCAGAGACGTAATATACTCTCTTATAGGTGACGAGGACCATAATATACTCTCTTATAGGTGAACATCGAACAAGTTCGCCGGCCAAAGCATCCTTCCAGGGGCCCAGCAAACCAGCAAGTCTACCTGCAAGGAATGAAACAAAGGAATCAGAACAATCTGCAACTTAGTATGTTTCAACAGAGAAAAACTAAGTCACAAATGCAGACTGCAGACGCGGGAATGATCCACGCAGTCAGCCAAGCAGACGCGGGAATGATCCACGCAGTCAGCCAAGCAGACGCGGAATGACCCACGCGGTGAACCAAACTGCTGCGTCAGCAGAGACAAACGCGAATCAAAACGCGGTCTCATTCTGCGCCCAAGTCGAAAGCACAGACGCCTAAAAGGCACAGACGCCGAAAGTTGCCATCTCCTTGTTGAGTGAACAAGAGTTGCAAGGCTCGGGTCTGAAACCTTTTTTTTGAATTCGTCTGAATTTGAATTCGTCTAAGGCAGTAGCCATAAAACGCGCCAAGACAGTGGCTTTGAAACGCAAGCTTTGTGAACAAAATCAGCGCCAAGTGACAAGGATTTCAGCACTCGCGTCCAGAGAGGAAGTTGGCGGCGCAAATTCCAGAAGGAATGCACCAACTCATACTTCATGGGAAAATTCCAGATAATGATGATGCCAAAGTACAGGCCGTGGTAGATTAAATATCATGGCTAATCGGGATGGCGTAACCAACAGAGGCCTCTACCAAGAGTCGGGCTCTCTGCGTCCAAACGCGGACATGAAAGGCGATCAAAGAGACGCTTCCGTTTGAAGAGACCAAACAGAAGCATGAAAGCTCTGGGTCATCTTCATCCACATAGGCACCTTCATCCATGGAGGCAAACCCTGATAGGGTCCTTGAAGAGAGAAGGCAGAGTCCTTTAGAGTACTCGTTCTCAAACAGAGCACAGTCTGAGCAGCCGCTGTTAGAGGAAGAGGGTTAGCCCTATTTATAGGCAGACCCTAATAACTGCTATTAATGGTGCATCAATCGGAACCGTCGCGCACGACTGTCAAAGCCCAATGGAGGACTGACGCGTGGAGCGTCGCTTTCGGAACCATCGCAGACACCGGTTTCCAACCGCCAGCGCCGGTTTTGCATTAAAGAGCGTTAAAACGCCCAAGTCCAATGAAAAATTGACGCGTGGACAACTGCCTTGGAAAACAACGGATGACCCGGTTTCCCAAACGTCAGTGAAGACTTGACGTTCAATCGTCAGTGAAGACTTGACGGTCAAAGATCTCATAAAATCTTTAAGTCAGGCTGCATCAAACGCAGACAGCAAAGTCGCGTCCGGCTGCATTAAACGCAGATGGGAAAGCCGCGTCTAAGAATCCGCGTCACCGTTCTCAAATTAAAAGGCATCCACCCGCGCTTTAAAGGAGCGTCCATGTGACTCAAAGTCGCGTCCCTTCAGCAAACAATGATGCGTCCCTCGCGTCTGCTCTATCTGCGTCCTGCTCAGCAAGACAAATTCGCGTCTCACCCTGTGATTGACGCTGCGTCTCATCAAAAGGACTTAGTAAAATCTAAGTTCCTATTGAATGATGACCGCGTCTCACTCTATAGATCAATGCCGCGTCTCATCAAGAAGACTTAGAGTCTACGCCGCGTCTCATTGAAAGAACTTAGTCTTGCCTAAGTTCAATATTCACAGCCAGTGATCAGGGAGTTGAATTCATCCACAGCTAAACAAAGAAGATGGAACAAAATTTCAAAAGAAACTTTTATTATATCGAAGATAGTAAAAGTGGATACAAACACTCTAATAGAGTGTCCTCTTCTTTACAAAAAAAAAGGAGGGAAGAAGGAGAAAAGGCTAAAAGTCTTGATCCGGCAAAGAACGAATACGTTCCTCGAGACGATGCATCTCGTGCTGACGTGCCTTCTCAGCCTCCATCATGGCTTGGACCCGCAACTCCTCTTCAGATAAAAAGGGTTTTGCAGCCAGCTGTGCTTGCAAAGATTCCAACCTGGAGGAATGAATGGTCTGGCTTTCTTCAGCCGAGCCTTCGCAGCTTGTTGCTCCTCCAGCCTCTTCCGGATGGTGACAAGCGTCCTCTCATTATCCGCAATCATGGCTTCCGCTTTAGCAATGGCTGACCGAGCATTGGTAATGGCGAGCTCTGCGTTTTGCTGGATGAACTCGATTCCATTGAATCGTCAGCCAGTTTCTGACATTCAGCTTGGAGACGCTCGAGATTGCGGACCTCTTCAGCAACTTGTGCTTCCACATCCTGTCGCTCTCGTTCCTGGTTGGCTAAGAGCCTAGTCAAGATGACCTGGGCCTCTTGAGAAGAGCTAGCATTGTCCAAAGACTTCAGCTCTTTCAGGTCACTTCCCAATCGCTCCACCAACAGCATACACGACTTAGCAAGCAAGGAGCCTCCAGTTAATTCGATGTTCCCGACCATGTTTCCAAGAAACGTCCGGGCAAAATCAAAAGAGCTACGCCCAGACAGGATAAAATCGATGCACGATCGCATCGCGTCAAGGAACTGCTGCACCGTCTTGCGTGTCAGGAAATCCATGGTATCATCACCCAAGGTACTCCCCGACCCCCTTTCTATCATGGGGAAAGGGGTGCAAGCCGCTCTTTTTGCGCAAGAGTCGTGCTGACCGTCGATACGTCAAGAGCGAGACTGGCCACTGGCGCTTCCAGAGGTGTTGTCTCTGCAGGAACCTCCACAGCTAATGATGGAGTAGTAAGCGCAACCTCTTCAGAAGCTTCAGCCGAGACCTGAGCTGCGTGGCCTTCTAGAAAGGTACCGACCGTCGGACTCTCCATCTGAGCCCCCTCAGTCCTCTCTGCAAGTTATTGTGACATTAGCCACAAAGGAGAAAAGCAAACATTTAAAATATCAGAAACTTCCTTACCATCTGGGAGGTCCAGAGACGCTGAATCCTTGGGCAAATCCTGCGGAGTGGAAGTCTCCCTGGCTTCAATAGTAACCCCTTCACTCGGCAGAATGGGTTCTTCCCTGGCTTTAGGGGTTGCCTCCTCTTCCGGCAAAGGAGAAGCCTCCCCGGCATCAGTAGTTGCCCTCGCTGGAGTTATCTCGGCAACCAAAGCCGTAGCCCCTTCTGGCTAGGTCAACTCTTGTACCATTTCCTTGATCTGCGAGGAGGGTGCAGCCTCGACATTCTCAGCCAATCCTGCAACATAAAAAAAGGAGAATGTTAAAGCCTCCTCTTCAAAATTAAAAAGGGAAATTAGGCCAAAAGGTGAAAAGAGTACCTTCCGCGGGAACAATCGCCGGCTGCGACACCGTTGATGACTCACCCCCGTACATTTCTTCCTCCGAGATATGGGAGAACTTTCTCGGATCAGGAAAAACGGGTTCATCACCATAGTCAACCACGTCTTCAAACTCGCTTTCCCCTGAGAGTGAGGAAGACGATAGCGCCTCGCGCGAGACTTCTGCAACCGGAGCCTTGCCACCAATTATCCCAGTGGTAGGACTGGGGTCAACTGCCCGAGGACTGGTAATGAAGACACAAGGCGACCCAGGTTGCTATACCTCATCTCTCCCTTCATGAGCAAGTAAAGACCCGGGTCGAACAGAAATCCCCAGAATATCGACATCTCCTCCACTCATGATGTCGACCTCTAGCTGCTCATCCTCATCAGCGGAGATGGCTCTGTCGACGAGCTCCCCTTCCTCCGCAGACCTACGGTCTCTGCTGCTCGACCTAGGGGGACGGACTAAAGGAATATCCTCTTCAGCTATGTCTTCTTCCCTCGGTACCTCAACGACAGCAGGGATGTCTTCAGAGCGGGAGACTTCGGTTGTCAAGTCTCCCCGAACCTTCTTGGGAGTAGGTTCAGCAGTTGAAGCAGAGCGTTGACGACGCTTGCTCACCACCCCACGAGTCTTTGCTGCTCGTGGCTCCGCCCTTGCTGCTTGCGGCTCCGCCCTTACTGCCCGCGGCTCCCTTCCCGATCTTCTCCCGACCTCCTTCTGGGCCTTCAGGTACTGTTCGGTGAGTTTCGAGGGCTTACTAGACTCTGACCTTGCCTCGAGACTTGCATTGATACTCTCAATACATGAAGACCCCGGAGCAAAGTCCGGTGACTGGTTAACCTGAGAGTACCAGGTGCAGAAGCTGAAACTCATGCGGCACTTGGGCCCCTCGATAGGTAGACGAAAAGTTGCTCCCGTCCCTCCGGCCACACTGTAGTACCAAGCCCGAGCACCTTCGAACAAGTTCCCTTCGAAGGCGAGTCGAGCGTTGGGATTCCCGACGTAGAGTTGATCGTAGCCGAACTGTCGAGCGAAACGATTCGGCATGTACGGCTCGATGGTGCATGAAGTCCCCTGCCGGAAAAGCACATATCCGGGTCGGATATTGATCAACCACCAAAAGGCTCCCGTGGATAACCTCGTGAAGCCATCTGAGCCCGCAGAATCAGTACATAGATCCCCGGAAGATGCACCAGGGATCTCGGGGAAGCAGCGATTGATCTGGTAATTCGCGGGATCTGAAAGTCGCTTCCGGACGTAATATATATAAACGTCACTCCACCTCGAACCCTCCAACCGCTGTACAAAAGGGACGGAACTCTCCCTCCAACGCACCGCCGTCATCAAAGAAGGGCAGTGCATCACGTACCAAGCCAGAAGGTACGTATAAGGCAGCTCGATCCGAGGGTTAGGACGCTTCACCGTCGGATTCCCCTCTGAGTCGACATACGGCTTGCCGTGGGAGTCGGTAGTTTTCGGCGCCTCACAGAAACTCTTGTTTAGCGCCCGCAACCCACTCTGAATACCAGCCACCATGGCCGGGAGAAGGGCTATAGGGTTGCTATGAGCCAGGAGCACCGCCGGGTACACCACGTCAGTAACAATAACTTCATGCGGCAACGTGGGCACCACACAACGCTTCAGCCACAGCATCAAGAAGCCTGCCAACAGTGCCCTATCGGAGATAGGGGTCCGGGCTTGATGGTGGAAGCTTTCAAAAATCAGGTCAGGGTCGAAACCGTCCTCGTTCGAGACCGTGGTGTAGAAGCCTTCAGAAGCCTGGTCGATCCTGTCTTCAATCTCCCTGTCGGAACTGGGAACCAGTCGGGTTATCAGAGTATCTTTACTATCGATACCATTAAATAAGTAACTGGCCCAAGATAGTTGCTTGACTCCCTGCGACCGCCAGGTGGTTATCTGACCACAAATGTGGAAGTGACACATCACTTCCCAATAAGTCTCGTACACCCCAGGAAACTCTTTCTTCAAGTGGTGGAGCTCCTTAGTGGTCGGGACATATTCCTCATATGGGATATCCCCTGTTGATAGCCCTGAGACCTCATGTAGCTCGTGCATTGCAAGGCTCATCTCTCCGACCGGGGTAAAGAACGTCCCCGTCAGCGGATTATAGCGCTCCAGGATCCCGAAAAAGTTATGAGAGCCTGGTGGGATACCCCACTGTACGGCCCTGACCGCCACGTACAGTCCCACGTGCTGTAGCAGATCCGCAAGATCGGTGAGGACGAAACCTACCATTCTGCCCCACCAGTAGTTCTCCGTGGAATGGACCCACCCGGGCGCACGGAACCCGACCGGATAATCACCCTCCGCTTCCATGAACGCTTTGAGGAAAGTAGTGCCAAGTTGTGGTATCTCTCCCGTCGGAACCTCAGACTTGCGCGACCCAGGGAATAGGCCGAGAACCGACCTGTCATGGCTATCATGACGATGCACTTTATGGGAACCCAAATCGCCGAGGGTAATCTCGGGGACATATCGAGAAATGTCCCATTCCATCTTCCGAGGGACGGACATGTGCTGGAAGTAGGACAGCGGGAACATCCTCTCCATGTCCGGAAGAAAGAATCTTCTACCCTTTATCTGACGGAGCCATTTATAAGTTCCGTCATACACACGATAGCCGTCGTCGTCGATACGATCTCCGAAGAAGAAGGCAGGCTTCTCCAACTTGACGCGAGCATCCGTTGTGAATGCCGCATCGGTCATAAGTACCCGAAGAGTTCTCATGTCAACATTAGAGAGCCTCTCCTTGCGAGCCGGCGACTTGTCAGCAGTCACAGGGGCAGTCCTTCGTAGCACAAAGGTCAAGTCCTGGTCAGCACCACCTACATGTCCAAAGTGGCGCGTCTTGGCGAGTGAGACAGGAGTACGGGGCACTGCAAAAGGAAAAGACACTTAGTTAGATACTTTATATGCTAAGTGTTCCTAACCCAAACGCGGAAGAGATACTGGACGCAGGAGTTATCAAAACCGCGTCCAGACCTGCAAGTCCGCGTCCAAACGCAGAAGAGATACTGGACGCAGGAGTTATCAAATCAACGTCCAGACCTGCGAAACCGCGTCCAAACGCAGAAGAGATACTGGACGCAGGAATTATTAAATCCGCGTCCAGACCTGCAGGATCCGCGTCTCCACCATATTCTCCTTGATGTCACTTCTGGGGTGCGAAAAGAAGGGAGTTATCCACCTTAACCCTTCCATCACCATAATCGCCAGAAGTTAAGGAGAGTAACTCCCTTCCTTTCACATCCCCAGATATCTAAGTGCTTGAACTCGGACGCCAGATTCATCAAAATCAGCAGCTGATGAAACAGAACGCAAGGATCAAATCCGCGTTCTGTAAACCAAGTCCGCGTCTGAACTCTTCACAATTAGAAATATTCTAAGTGAAGAATCTGAAGCGCAGGACACAATGGCGCGAGGGTCCAAACCCGCGCCACGGTTATCAACTCAAAGACTGCGTTTGAGACCGCGTCTGAGAATCAAACACGAGTTATATTTGTGTTAAGGATTCTTAGGGTTCTATGAGCCTCTGTTAATGGCAAAATCCATGCCTAAAAGGCATTATACCTGGGAAAGCAGCGTCCTGCGCAGAAGAAGCGCCCCTCCGGGCCTCGTCGACGGTCGCCCGTGAAGAAGATGCGGTGGCTTGGTCTTGGGTGCCATCTTTAATTCCAGTAAATGGAGATGAATAGTTCAAAAGTCCAGTAATGGAGATGAACAGTTCAAACAGAGGAAGAAGAGAACTCTCTTTCTTGAGCAAGTGCGTTCGGAGAAGAAGAGGTATCTCTCTAACTGTGGCTATTTATAGGCACAAGGATTCGCGAAGATACGCGGCGTGTGGCCCGATAAGACGCAACGATACGCGGCGTGTGGCCCGATAGACGCTGCAGCGAGTCATCGCCTGACGCGTGGAACCAAATCATCTTTGAACAGAGAAGATCATGCGCCACGGCTCCGCGGAGTCATCATTTGACACGTGGCGCGGTTCAGTTAATGAACCGAGAAATCCGCGCGCCAAAAGGTGAAATCCTGCCGGTTCCCCAGGCCAGCTGGCGGCGTAATCATGACACGGCACAGATTCGCACCCAAGGGACGCACCTCTCCGATGGACATGCCCCGTCAGCATCACCATAAATGCACCCAGAAAGTCGCGTTGCGCTCAGAAAATCGCGTCTTTATTAGAGTCGCGTCTTTCCTAAGTCCGCGTCCGACCCAGCGGGCCCAACATCGCGTCTGCCTCATAGAAGATCGGGCGTGTTTCCATTGCCAAAGGACGCACCCTACAGAAATCGCGTCTTTACAGTAGTACCATCTCGGCTTTTTGAAAAGAACCTGCGTTCGGCCTCCTGCTTCTGCAAAATCAGTTCAACGGTACACTGACGCAAGCAGACGACCAACCACTCCTGGCTTAAAGCACACTCGTGACAAGACTAAAAGCAATCGGGGAGGTTTAGACTGTGTATCTAGACACTCAACATGATCAACTCTGGTGGTTTCAAAGAGTTTCAACAGTACACTCACGAAGACCAAAAGATAAGATCGAACCCGGAGCATCAACAGTCCAGTCACGAAGGTGAATTCAGCTAGAGTCCAAAGTATTTCGAAATCCGTCCCAGTTAACTGCGGAATATCGAAAACTTTGGAGGGGGTTCTGTAGGCTGTCCAAAAGTTACTGGAGGACAAGCCATTGAGAAGCAAAGTTTCAAGCTCTAGACGCGAGGGACTATCACCTGCGTCTCAGCATCAAGGCGCGTTGGCACTATCACCTGCGTCTCAGCATCAAGGCGCGTTGGCCGGCGTCTCAGTATCAAGGCGCGTTGGCCCGCGTCTCAGCATCAAGGCGCGTTGGCCCGCGTCTCAGCATCAAGGCGCGTTGGCACTATCACCCGCGTCTTAGCATCAAGGCGCGTCGGCTCGATACCCGCGTCTCAGCATCAAGGTGCGTCGGCCTGACACCCGCGCCTCAGTTGTAGCCATCCGGATTACGGGCCATTCACCGCACAAGTAGCGGGAAGTGGCCCCTCATCGTGGAGCACTTTTAGGGGCACGATCACCCCCTAAACCTCTATAAATAGCCCCGTCGCTATGAAGAAGGAGGACTTTTTTTGGGCGATCAGCATCAAGGTCAAACTTTTGGCAATCAGCAACAAGAGGGCGACACAGAGAGAAAAGAAGCAGATCAACTCTTCAGCAAGTTCGCTGCGTACGAGCTAGCTTTCGCCTACCTTCTCTTCGAGAGTTTTGGTAGACAGAGCTGAGTTACTCTTCCTACCGGCCGAAGAGGAGATCCCAGAAGGACGGTCATCTGGTCAACGGAGAACAAGATTCACTCTCCACCGCCACACGAAGAACCCAGCATTAAACAAAGGGGGAATTCAAGATTCAATATTCTCCCTCCCTTGTAACCGGAAGGAACAGTTTTTGTTGTAATCCTTTTCATTTGATTCAAGGAAAACTTTTACCGCAAATTCTCGTCTCTCTCCTTTCCGGGTCATACAGAGATAAGGCATTCTTGAAGATATCTCCAACGAGAGGACTAATCAGATTTGGTAGTCGGAAGAAGCGAAGTCCCAGATTCATTGGACCTTTTGAGGTTCTGAAGTGACTGGAGGAAGTGGCTTATAGACTTGCATTAGCCCCATCTTTGGATGGCGTGCATAATATCTTTCATGTTTCTCGGTTAGGAGGTATTGTAACGCCCCCCCGATCCCACGAGTACGGGGACGTCACTGCGACGTACATACGCAGGTCAGAAGTACCCTCACGTATATACGCAAAGCATCAGTACAAGCAAGAATCAGAGTACGACAAAGCGTAGCGTCCATTCATATGCCAACACAAGAAATACAATTATACAAGGTTATCACAAGTTGTGACATACTCTTACATATCACATGCATCATATATCACAGCCAAGTACAAAAGTACGATTTACAATATAATTACTAGATGCTCACGAGCTAAAGGAAGGTCCCGCGAGCGAAAAAGGAGAGTCTGGCACAACAGAAACCGAGACTAATCAGCCTGCTCGGAAAGGAAAGCTTGATCTTCCATAGAAGGCTCCACCTCGATCCAAGGTTCGGAACCTGAACATACAAATTCAAGGGAGTCAGGACCTCCCAAACAAGTAATCAGGTTGCAGCCGAGTGGCATAAGAAATAAGAGTACGAAAGTTGGTACAATATCAAGAATAATCATCCAGCAAGTAAAAGGGCATAGCATGTTATAAACGTAAGGGCATTGTATAAGCTTAGGCTACAGCTCCATGAGACCAGTACTTCGAGGGGATAATCCAAACAAGGAAACCCTCATCTATATACCTTCATCTCATATCACCGTAATCCAAGCGCATACAACAACCACAGTTAACGTCTTTTATTATTATTATTATTATTATTATTACTCGTCTTACCCTGATATCTAGCTATGTGAACTAGCGTCCCAGCACACATAGATCCATATCCGAGTAAAGCAAGGTTGTTATTGGAAACCAGCGGGGGTATCAACGAACTATGTTTACAGTGGGTCCCGTGCATACCCGGGACCACGGCCCAGGATTGTTCCGTTGCTTGGTGACGGAACCCGCCGCAAGGCAAACAGGAGGGACTTATTGTATGCCCTTAACATGATGGTACCAGGAATGAGGGAGCCAGCACTCCCCTCGGTCGCCTGGAGGCCCACAGGTCAGACCGGAAGTTCAGTTGCACAACATACCTAATGCCACTGTAAACACGAACACATATTGATAGCCGCATGTTTTCCCCCGACCCAATGTAAGTTGTCTCATTTTATGAATATTAGATAATTATCAAATTTCGGGAATGAGCAGGAACATGTCAGGAATACAGGTATATCAGGAGTACTGGTTCGTACTATCATGTAATCAAGTTGTAAATCATGAAGTCCGGTTATCATTCCCGTTATAATGATAATTATAGGAGTCAGGTGTATCATGCCTTGTGTCAATAGATAGCATGATAAGAGGGGATATTCATCAAGTAACAAGTCATGAAGTAACAATATATAATGCATGTTCCAAGTATAAGACTTATTCCCAAGAAAACGATTAACCAAAGTAATCAGCCAAGATTAGTCGACTAGGGAGGATGACTAGTCGACTAATAAAAGAGTTAGTCGACTGTAGAGAAAGGGCAAGTCGACTAGTAGGGTGGCGTTTCAGGAAATCAGCATTTTCAGAAAAAGGGTTAGTCGACTAAGGTGTTGGGGTAGTCGACTAGTCTGCTGCGTTTCGCAAAACGGCGTCTCACGAAGTCGCGTTTCACAAGCCCGCGTCTTGCCACAAGTCCGCGTCTCATGAATCCGCGTTTCACAAGTCCGCGTCTCACCAGAAAGAGTTAGCCAACAAGGGATGAAAGAGTAGGCGGCGTTTCAGGAAAAGGGCGCGTTTCCAAGAAGCGCGTTTCCCAGATTCGCGTCTCAGGAAGGTTAGTCGACTAGGGAGAAGGATTAGTCGACTAATGAAGTGCGTTTCAGAATAACAAAGCTGGGTTTCATAGGATTAGTCGACTAGGAAGAAAATGTAGTCGACTAATAGAGGGGTCTAGTCGACTATAAAGAAGGAATAGTCGACTAACAGGGTGCAGATCAGGAAGCAAGATTCTGTTAAGTGTTTTGTAGATAATATTACAAGTTATAGAAAATGTCCAAGTCTTGGCGAGTAGAATTACTCGCCTAAAATGTGTCCAAAGTCCAGCAAGAGTGCCAAGTGAAGAAGATGAGTCCTTTGCCAAGTTAATCACCAAAACGATCACCGGAACAATCGCGAACGATTACCGGGAAATCTACGGTGATGAAGCTCGGTCCCAAACCAAAAGGAGGGCACCGGCCTAGAATCCTGCCAACGAAGAAGAAACGCGGCCAAAATCCAAAGGAGTGGCCGTCTTCACAAGAGAAGGCAAAGGTTGATGGTGCAAGTCTAACTCAATATGGCAAAACGAGATTTTGCAAATGGCGTTGCGGGGAATGAAGCTATAGTCCGCCAGAAAGAGGTTGACGAGGAGGTGAAGATGGTATGCTTGGTAGAGGCTACGGTGGTGCAGGTGGTGGTGGAAATGGTGGTGAAGTCTTGTGGAGGAGATGGGTTCCTTGAAGTCTCTTGGTGAAAGGAGGTTGAAGAAGATGGTGTTTGTTGGTGGAAATGGAGGAGGAGATGGAGGGGAAGAAGGTGGAGGAGTTGGTGGAGTTTGGTGTTGGAATAAAAATGGAGAAGGGGAGGGTTTGTGGTGGCCGGCCAAGAGCTTGGTGGTGGTGTGCTTGCTGTTGGAGCTCACAGGAAACAAAGGAGATGAAGAAAGTGAAAGAGAGAGAAGATGGGGATGCATGTATATAGAAGGGGGAAATAATATAATAATAAGTCATCATTACTTTCCCTCCAAGGATTGCTGCGTTTGCAAAGTCCCAAGGCTGTGTTTAGGCCATTTAAAGAGCCAAACGCGGGAGCTCAAGGCTGCGTCCAGAGGAAAACGCAAGGAGGGCTGCGTTTCAAAAGAAAAGGACAAGGCATGGGTGATTGGACAAGAGTTGCTTTAGCCCATAAGCATTAAATGCAGCAAGGGAAGGGTCTCCGCATTTAATGATGGATCCAGTTGGCCAAAACTCGCGTTTGAGGAAGGAGAGAGAAAATGGAAAAAGAGATAAGTGGAAAACTTGGATAAATTCTCGGTATCTGGGAAAATACCGAAAACTCCAGGAATGACCAAAAATTGAAGTATCTCCAAAAGCTTTATAAAAATTCTCAAAATCATAAATATTATAAAATGACTTTTGGTGAAATCGGTTTTCAGAAACTCTACTTCATTTTCAAGATAAAAATCATAAAGTCAACCGTCAATCTCGGTATACACCGGATTGACCGGGTCTTGATAAAATCTGATAAATCCCAGAAAATGTATTTAGATAGAAAATATGATTTTAAGAAATAATGTCTAAAGGCACTTTTATAAATTCCAAACCGTTTGTAAATTAAAATTCCGGGAATCGGTCAACGGTACTGGCCGACACCGGTTTTGAAGATTTACAACTTAATTCCGAAAAATTCCAGAAAATCATGAAAAATCTAGAATATTAAAAAAATATTTTGAAACTAAAATTAGTCAAATCTAAATACCAAACAGATCAAATCAAGCAGTACTGCTATATGAGTAAATATTTAAATAGCAGAAAATAAAATAAAATAAAATAAAATAATAATAATAAAATGCACCAAAAATCAGGATACGTAACTGTGCACGTATACCGAGGATGGGGTGTTACAGGTATGTCCGAAATGACAACCATGTCTTGGATCATACTGAGCCGAGCTTCAGCCGAATTTATCCTATAATGAAAGACCTATGCTTATTCTGGATCGAACTACCAGAAACTGAAGAAGCAGATCATTCCACTTGTTCTGGTGTCTTGGGGAAGACAATCTCCAATAGAAGCAATGTGGGAGCGAGAGAACATTATTCGCGATTGGTATCCTCACCTATTTCGTCAAGATCAGGTAACTCCTTTCTTCCTCTTGAATTTAAATTTCGAGGACGAAATTTTCTTATTAGGTGAGTAAGTTGTAATACTCTTGTTATGCAATACCCAAAATAAAAATAAAATAAATAAAGAAAAAATAATAATGATAAAAAATATATTTGTGTGCTTAATTTTTTTATGCCAAGTTTCTAACTCATATTCTTTTTACCAAACCCTCATATCTAAACTATAATGCCACATTCGTGTGTGGTTAGGCAGGAGATCTAATTTACTTAAATAAATCTAAAGCAAAATTTAAATTTCAAATTCTAACTAAAAGATCTCATGAGAACTTTATTGATCTTTATCTTAATAACCTGATTTCTTCTGTTGAAACCAATGTGCTAAAAATCCTAACCTAAAAGATCTTATCATATTATATTAACGTAACCCCTCTTCTCCTGCTTCTTATAAAAAAAGAATATTAATTCTGAAGCCCAATTTTAGAAAGCCCAATTTCAGTCCATCCCATATATTGTGGGTTCTAATCTATTTTAACCCGACCCAAATACAAAACAGACACGTTAACTTATTAAAAATAATTTTATTGAATAGATAAAAATTTGAAAAATAAGTAAAAATTGGGATAAATATTTAGATAACCCCTAGAATCTACTGAAAAATTTTTGGAGTATTTATGTCATATTAGACTGAACCACTTCCTTCTAAGTTGAAACCGGCTATTTCAACATTTAGACCCGTTAAGTAATTTTCATATTTTTAACCATTTAAACCCCCACAAAAAATCAGTAAATAAAATCTATATAATCTTATAAACTCAATACTCATCATACAATCTTGTTTTAAGATCTTAATTATTCGTATTTAATTAAAAACACTGAATAACATCAAATAGTTAATCTTATGTAAAATTCGATAAATTCTAATTCGAATATGTTTAATATAGATTTCTTCAAATTAATAATTGGACGCGCGATAAGCCCAGGTAAGTGTTTTTTTACTCACTTTATAAGTATTATTTTTGTTATTATGAAATGTCTGTTTATTTCTATTATTAAATGGTAAATTATTAAAGTGATTGTCGAATTTTCTAGTAATTATAAAATTGGTTAAAATTGTAAATGTTAAGATGTTAGTTTATTATAAAAAAGGATAATTAGTTATCAGAAATCACAAGATATTATTGTATTAGATCATTGATTGGTAGTGAAAAGTGCATTTTTATCATTACATTTACCATCACATTTTCATATTTATTCCTATAATTCTGCACATTTACTAATATTTTATTATTTATTGTGTGCAGGCCTTGAGTAAATAAAAAATAAAGAATAAAGCCCAAAAAGAAGCCCAAAAGCCCATATTCAAGCCCAATACAAAAGTTGCAATTATCAAATGTCAAAGTTGCAAATACCAAGGGCAAAAGTTGCAAATACTAAAAGAAGAGGGAAGGATAGACTTCTGTTCAACCCTAAACACTTGCAGGATGAGGATAAAAGCCAAATAAGGATAGCAAATTCGTTGATAAAAGATATGGGATCTAGGTAACTTGCTTCCCAAGTTATCCCGAAATCCCAAGATAAAGAGTCAGGATACAATTTCTAGAAGGATAAACCCAGATGGACGGACCAGAGGATGCCACGCGAGAAAGAGCGTGGCATTTGGCTACAAAAGTGTCGCGTTTCCGCGGCAAATTTCCCATTTCCGCGGCAATCCAGAGGCGGTTGGCGATGCGTTTTCGTTGAGGAGTGTACTGGGACTCTACTTTCTATATCTCCTATAAATACCCCTGTAGAGAAACAGAGAAGGGGCATACAGCGCAGTACAGAGACAAATTTAGGGTTTTCTTAGGCTAGTTTGTAGATTAGGTTTTTTATTTTCTTTTTTGTAATTTTTAATTTTTTTTACTGAGAGGAGAGGATACTTTCATGGAGGAAGGAGATCAAACTTGTACTGAAGGTGACAATCGGTGTAAGTAATCTTTTCTTCTATTGTTAATTGAATCGAATCAAAGTTTATTTCTTTTTGTTATTCTCTGTGTTTCCCTCTTTGTGTTTGTGGATCCATGTGAAACCAAGAGCTTCGAAGGTGCCTTCTCCTTGCAAGTGCCGTTGATGGTTTATTGTTATGAAGATCTATTTTCATGGTAGTATAGCTCGCCTTTTATTTGTAGTATAGATCGGGAATAGGGAAGATTTCATATTCCATGCTTCGTTCGCCTTCAAAGAAAGATACATCATTAACACGGTTTCCAAGGTAAGCAAACGCCGAAGAGGTAAGTTGGTTTTTAGTTTTTAGTTTTCTTTCTTTTAATTTTAGTGTAAATCATCAATTCCCAATCTTTTTCACACTTCTCATTATAAATACCATTGTAAATAACAAAATAAATAAAAAAGAGATAACTTACTTAAACGCTTCCATCGCTAGTCCCTCCCTGAGGATCATGACCCGCATAGCCATTGCTACCGCGGATTAGAATTGAGCACCTTGCACATCCTTTTTCTAAATCTAATATTCTCTATATTTTGTGTGCAGGAAAATCTCAATCAAAATTTTGGCCCCGTTGCCGGGGAGGGACGGTAAGTTTATCTCTAAAAAAAAAATTAACTAATTCTTTTATTCTTTCTGTTTGCAGGTTTGGAGAACAGGAACAGCAGCAAGGACATATAGCAACTCTGTGCCTCTGCCCTCGAAGGTAGAGCAGCAGAGCCTACTACCTTGCCGCGCAAACGCGGCAATAGCCGCTGATCCGCGGCAGTAGTAGAGAACTACTTACTGAATTTTCTGCAGGTTGCTACAATCTGAAATTTGATTTGTCAGCTCTGTTATATTTGTTCTGTGATAAACCTGTATACTGTTAATTAATCAACAGTAAAATACTTGTTGAAAAAGATAAAAAATTGATTAGACGTTTGCATTTTAGGCACGTGTCTTTTCAATTCATTTATTTTTACTGTTGAAGAGTGCTGGAGCAAGGTACGTTCGCATTGCATGTAGAATAGGACTCATCTCTTGGTTGATTTTCATTGCTTTGAGTGAATCTTATTTACATATCTTGTACACTTGCACAAACTTATCTTAAGGGCACTAACCCATAACAAGATAAGGTGGGGATTTCATCACCCTTCCTTAGCCCAAAAATCATATCCCAAGCACTCATTCATTAACCCAAGCCTAACTTAAAATTAGTAGACGTTGGCCCTAGGGACATCTCGGACTCAATTAGGAGATTATCCTAAGGGGAAACAGTGCTGGAAGTTGACTCCTGCCAAATCAGTATCTAGGAAGGGGATTGAGGGCCGAAAGCCCGAAGATTGGTGGTTATTTAATTAAGGAACGTCTTTGACGGAAAACCTCCCACCACTCTTGCCCTGACCTGGCTGATTAACTTGTGGTCAAAGTCTGCACCCTACCTCCCGTGAACAGTCTAACCAGTTAGGAGTCGTCTAGGTCATAGGTCTACCCTAACTTAGGTTAGAATTTTTTCTTTTTTTTTTGTTTGTTTGTTTGTTTTCTTTTTCTTTGTTGTGTTGGTGTGATATGGTATATAATAATATTTTTTTCAATTTTAATCCATATTACACACCTAACTATTTTTCGGATATTACCAACCCGGCATATCATAACTTTGACCAACCTAGTATGCCGGAATGGTCTTATCCGAATGAATATAATCCATACCCCCCATCTATGACCATAATTTTCATACTTTCAACTCTTCACAGAGTTCATGGGGTTTCGATTCCCCCGAGTCCAATTTTCAACCGACTTGTCCTCCGTCTCCACCTTGTCCACAATATTCCTAAGAGTCATACTCAGATCCACCCAGTCAGAATAGACTACCATCTATCCAGGAAATGATGAGTATGCATGAGTCCAAGCAACAATTACCATCAATCGCAGACATGATTATGCGTGAGTCCACCGACTCACAACTTCATCACGATTACACTTCATCCTTTCAAGTCCAATCACAACATGATGCACCTATCAACTATGAAAGGATGCTTGCAGCCATGACTCAGGCTAGATTAGCCCGTGATCATGATATAGATATGATGGTTCAATCTTTACGTTCTCACCGTTCGACCACTTCTGATATCGTTGACCACTCTCTTAGAGCCGATAAACCAAGTTGCTTTGGACAACAAGATTCTAATTCAGTACCACCATGTGAACTTGCTGAAACTCCAATTTTTGATAGTTTGGCAAGTTATTCCTTTCCTGAAATAGAACTTGAGCATGAATATGATCCTGATCTCCACTTGGTGATTCAATTTTACTTCCTTATTCAATAATGACTCCGGTATCTCCACCTGATTTTACTTTTCCTGAGTCAACATTGGATCCTGTACCAATTCATCATGAAATTGAATCACCCATTTTTGATGATCATATTGAACTTGACCAATTGTGCAATTCTGAAAGTCTCATGGATAAATTGGCAAGTTCTCATTTTTATGATATTGAGCTGAATGAGATATGTGACCTAGATTCTCAAATTTGTGATCAAGTTCAAATTCCCGAATCATTGTTGACTCCTGTTTTGTTACCCGACTTAGGTAATATTTTAGAGTCAGTTTTGGTTCCCACACCTATCATTCTGAACTTGAATCACCAATGTTGAGTCACATTCCATTATGGAAGAATATTGTGGACTTGAGCTTCAACTTATTGATTTGGACCCACTTCCTGAACCTAACCCGACTCCTGAACCATTACTTGATTTAAGTTTCTTTCCTGAGTCGGTATTCGTTCCCGTACTTCCCACGTCCAAGTCAATAATTCCATCTTTTCATACTCCATTTTGGGACAAGGAGGTTGACACAATTGACTCTGAAATTTATTATGAAATTTGGATATTTTATGGGGTGAAAATTTTAAAAAATAATTATACATACATTTTAGTGGGTTATATAGAAAAATTTCTGGTGGGTTTCACCAAATATTACATTATCTTGATTGGGTAGCAATGCTTGGCCCAATTAGACCACCACCGGAACCACCACCTTGAGGTAATGTTTGCCTTCCCTTTCTTCTTTTTCATGCATACATGCATACATTCATACATGAGGACAATGCATGAGATAAGTGTAGGGGGAGGCTTTACTAACATACTAACATAGGTAGAAACTAACAAAAATTTGCTAATATTAAAAAAAAGAAAAAAATGAAAAAAAATGAAAAAGGACAATATTTTGACTTATCTTTTGAAAGAAATCTAAGTTAGTCTTAAGAATTAGGAAAATCATGATTAGGATTTTTGAAAACTTGGTCAAAATAAATAAATTGTTGAATTTTTAGGTATAGGAGGAAAAATTGAATAAGTAATTAGTCTTGATTTTTACCTTAATGAAATGTGCATACCTAATACATTTACATATCTAGGATTCTAAGACAAAGACTCTTGTGCCCTATAATAAATAATAAAAAAAATAAAAAATAAAAAAAAGAGAAATTCACTGATTTAGCTGGATACATGTGCCTCAAGAAGCATGAGTATTCACGCCTAAAGGTGATTTTATGAAATAAAGCCCTTAGTTTTGTGGCCTAGTTCACTCGAATTCTAAAGTCCGGGGGTGTTTTCTCACCCGGTGCCCTAAAATCGACCGGTTTGGGAGCCACCGATTTTAAGTTCGCTACATGGGTGGATTAGAAAGCCTAAGAAAACTAAGAAATTTATATATGTATTAACACATCTAATAGTCAATTAGTTAGGTATGAGGGCCTCAAGAAGCCTTGATACTTACACGAAAGAAAATTAGATAAGTTATACATGTTAAAAAAAGAGAGAAAAATATTATATTAACACATCTAATAGTCAATTAGTTAGATATGAGGGCCTCAAGAAGCCTTGATACTTACACGAAAGAAAATTAGATGAGTTATAAAAAAATAATAATAATAATAAAGAGCATGAGAGTCTAAGTTAAGGAATTCCTAGCAAAGATTTACAAGAATGCATATGATTTTTGGTAACGAAAAAGACTATACAAAAATTCAATTTTGATCCTTACCTAAAATGGATAACAATTTACTATATATAGACTAAGTTTGAATGAATAAAAATAATGACCCTAAAAAACTTATAGATTACTTAGTCTCTTCAAACGTATTTCAAATATTTTTCCTTTTTATGGATTTTGTGGGTGTAATCCGCTGAAAACCCTCACGAGACAACACTCGTCCTCTAGGGTAACCTAGGGGTTTAACGGCTTGTTGCACGTGCTAAGTGCAATCGTGATTCCTACGAAAGTGAGTTAGCTAGTTTAGTTTTTCTTTTTCTTTTTGATTTTTACTCGAGGACGAGCAAAAAGATAAGTGTGGGGGTGTGATTGGTAGTGAAAAGTGCATTTTTATCATTACATTTACCATCACATTTTCATATTTATTCCTATAATTCTGCACATTTACTAATATTTTATTATTTATTGTGTGCAGGCCTTGAGTAAATAAAAAATAAAGAATAAAGCCCAAAAAGAAGCCCAAAAGCCCATATTCAAGCCCAATGCAAAAGTTGCAATTATCAAATGTCAATGTTGCAAATACCAAGGGAAAAAGTTGCAAATACTAAAAGAAGAGGGAAGGATAGACTTCTATTCAACCCTAAACACTTGCAGGATGAGGATAAAAGCCAAAGAAGGATAGCAAATTCGTTGATAAAAGATTTGGGATCTAGGTAACTTGCGCGTGGCATTTGGCTACAAAAGTGCCGTGTTTCCGCGGCAAATTTTCCATTTCCGCGGCAATCCAGAGGCGGTTGGCGATGCGTTTTCGTTGAGGAGTTGTACTGGGACTCTACTTCCTATATCTCCTATAAATACCCCTGTAGAGCAACAGAGAAGGGGCATACAGCGCAGTACAGAGACAAATTTAGGGTTTTCTTAGGCTAGCTTGTAGATTAGGTTTTTTATTTTCTTTTTGTAATTTTTAATTTTTTTTAACTGAGAGGAGAGGATACTTTCATGGAGGAAGGAGATCAAACTTGTACTGAAGGTGACAATCGGTGTAAGTAATCTTTTCTTCTATTATTAATTGAATCGAATCAAAGTTTATTTCTTTTTGTTATTCTTTGTGTTTCCCTCTTTTGTGTTTGTGGATCCATGTGAAACCAAGAGCTTCGAAGGTGCCTTCTCCTTGCAAGTGCCGTTGATGGTTTATTGTTATGAAGATCTATTTCCATGGTAGTATAGCTCGCCTTTTATTTGTAGTATAGATCGGGAATAGGGAAGATTTCATATTCCATGCTTCGTTCGCCTTCAAAGAAAGGTACATCATTGACACGGTTCCAAGGTAAGCAAACGCCAAAGAGGTAAGTTGGTTTTTAGTTTTTAGTTTTCTTTCTTTTAAGTTTAGTGTAAATCATCAATTCCCAATCTTTTTCACACTTCTCATTGTAAATACCATTGTAAATAACAAAATAAATAAAAAAGAGATAACTTACTTAAACGCTTCCATCGCTAGTCCCTCCCTGAGGATCACGACCCGCATAGCCATTGCTACCGCGGATTAGAATTGAGCACCTTGCACATCCTTTTTCTAAATCTAATATTCTCTATATTTTGTGTGCAGGAAAATCTCAATCAATCATAATGACACTGAGATGGATTATGTTATCAAAGTCAGTGGGAAATGTAAACTATTCTACTGTTAAACTGTCATCACTACTGTTATTGTTCATACCCAGTGATTCATGTGACATGATTATTTAATAACTTACACCGGTAGGGAAATTGATAGAGGAGACAGTATCGGTATCTTTGGTGAATTTAGGATACAGGTTGCATAGCCTAAATACAGTTCCACTGCAGGTTTTCAGGTGATGACTGACATCCCATCTGTTATTGTTATATTACTCTACTATTCCACAGTGATACTGTGTGTACTGTTTACTGTTACTAACTTCCAGCGGTAGGGCCTATTCAGTGCCAGACATCTGGGCTGTGGTTCCAGGTTTGCACGGAACCCATCTAAAACACAGATTCCCGTCTCCAACTATCGTTTTCAAATGACAAGACAATAAGAATAGACATGCACAGACATCTTGACAACATGACTCTATAAAGGATAGATTGTATTAATAAATGGTTATATAGTATATTATTAGTATGATAATTATACTTGATAATGCATGTGTTGTTATATTTTGTATGTTTTCTTCCGTCCCTCTTTTTATCACTCGCTTAGGTCACTATTGATGATCCGAGTTTGTTTGCTCATGTTCTGATCTAGGGACTCCACGGGACTAAGAGTACTTCGAGCACATTGCTGATCTACAGTAGACAGGTTTTTTATTTCTCATTATGTGAGAGACTTCATAGTTCTTTTCCCTATTTTATTATGTTGTAATAAGTGGAATCTTTGGTGACATTATGTATTTGATTTCTTCTAGCTGTAAAATTGATAAATCTTGTTATTTGAATTAATGTACTGAGGCTTAACGTATTTCTTTTGAATATGCATCACCGGCTCTCGTCACGTACCCCTTTTTATGAGTATTATGGTTGCGGGGCGTGACAATCCTCTTCTTCATCATCATCGTTGGAGATGGTGGGAGTGGATTTAAAAGCAATAACTTTCTTCTTTTGTGATGCCATCTCATCCCTTGCCTTCCTCTTCATTTCAATGCTCTTAAGGTTTCCTATAAGATTGATAAGTTTCATCTCTTCTTTGTCATTTAAGTCCTTTAATATAGTAGCCTTTACTTTCCATGAGGGGGAAGTGCCCGAATGACCTTCCTTACTTTATGATCATTGTCAATGGCATCACCTAAAGAAACAAGACCATTAGTTATTTTAGTAAATCTTGTTACCATATCATCAATGGTGTCTTCATGCATGGTAAAATTTTCATATTGGGAACGTAAGAGACCAATTTTTGCTCTTTTAACTTGTGAAGTTCCTTCGTGTGTGACTACTAGGTATGTACAAATCTCGTAGGCAGATTTGTAATGGATAACCCTAGCAATATCTTCATCGTTCAAAGTTTAAAGTAAGGCATAGTGTGCCTTAGCATTTGCATCAAACTCCTTAGTGGTAATGTCAGACCAAGTGTCCTCATCACCAATAGGTACACTAAAGGATTTAGTCACCGCTTTTGCAACCCGGCTTCCTAAGGATTACAAAAATACGGTCATCTTAACCTTCCATATAGGAAAGTTAAGGGCATCAAACTTGAGAGGGGTCTTAATACTTTCGGTCACTTTTACTAAAGTGGATGAAAATGAATTTCTGAAAGAAGTGATTAGCAATTAGAATCTATCTAAGATTATTAAGCCAAAAACTAGAGACCAAGGCTCTGATACCAATTGAAATACACTTACAGGGGGTGAATAGGTATTTTGTTATGCAAATGCAATTTTAAAACTACTTATGATGAATTATGCAAACAGTCACTCAAAACAAGAATTAAAGTCGAATTCCCCGTCAAGGGCTCTAGAACTTCTCCTCTTTGATTCTCTAGATAATGAGTTGGGTGTCCAATTGCCTTTTGTTGAGATGAGTATAGAACGGTAATGAAGTGATGGAATGAATGCAATTATAGAATGCAAGATGAATAATTACACAAGTATAAAAAATGAAAAATAATAGAGAGCAAGACATAAGCAATCGCAAACACAAGGAAATTCGTTTCGAGGTTCGAGCCACCGCTCTACGTCCCCGCCTTCACCACTATGAAGAATTTCACTATCCACTTAGGGATTTTCCACAAAGGGACCTTACACAAAGGAATTATAACTTAGTCTACACAAGATCGGAGTACACAACTCCACCAACTCAACCCTCTACATAAGACGTAGCACAAGTCAATTGAGGTTACAAAGCACTTGGTGATCTAACAAGATCACAAACATTCTCTCACACAACTTTCTATAGAGTTGAATATGAAGTGTTGCTCAAGAAGTTAAGTGAGAGATGAAATTTAGTTAGAAAGAATAGAAGAATTTTAAAAACCAACTGAAAATAACTTTGGAAAGAAAGAACTTGGAGATTGAAAGCTAGAAAAACTTTTCTCTTTTGAAACAAAATTGAAAACTTGTAAACTTGTGTATTTTTCTTATCTAAAATCAAAACCAATGGCCCATATATATAGGCAATGAACAAATATCATTTATAAATTATACCAGGTTATTTGGGATATGTTTAGATACTTAGAAACCAAAAATGCCCGTTGGAATCCACTAAAAACAAAACAGATTCAAAACTAGATGTTATGGCCATCTGGCAGCCTGTCGGTCGACCGGTGACCGCCGGTCGACAGGTCATCCAGAAAAAAGTCGTTGGTTCCGATCGACCGGGCAGTCGACCGCTCGGTATTTTAAAAGAAAAATTTAGACTATCGGTCAACCGACCCGGTCAAACGACCCCAACTGAGAGTTAGGGTCTCTCAGTTGGTCGATTGGTCGGTCGACGGCAAGGGTTAGTGGTCGACGGTCAGTTGACCGACAACGTGCACAACATGCACGCCCCTTGACCAAAGGCCCGGTGACTGTTATGGCCCACAATGGGCACCGGTCGACCGGGCGGTCGATCGTTCTGGCCTGAAATAGTTTTATTTATAGATTTGAATATCAAACAATTTTCAAAATATTTTGTATTGGTTTATGGGTAATGTAGCAATATATAGGTGATGAAATACATGTTCTAAACTTATTATAAAATTTTGAAAAATTACGAGACATATATCCAAATCAAACATGCAAAATAAAAATACTGATACTACCAAAACTTGTATTTTTCGAAATTGTGTATTTTGTGTATGCAGCTTCTTGAGCATTACTACTATATTCTACACTTTAATAAACTAATACCTTACAAGATTCTAGGTGACTACAAGATCTTGAACTGGGCTTCTCCATTATCTATGTTGAGTGTTTTGAGCTTTGATCCCATATTTGAGTCTTCTTGAGTCTCCAGTACCTTCCTTTAAAGGAAGAAAACTCTTTGAATCCTTAAAACCCGAGATAAACTTAAACACTTGAACTTGATTAGCACAATAACCACATATATTTTGTTATTATCAAAGCCATAAAACCCAATGATTGTAACAATAGGCCAATATAAACCAAATTTTAGCATTTAATAATCACCAAGTTACTGTTGAGTTAAAATTAGTGTATATCATGATCTAAATCTGAAAACTAATAGTTGCAGAGGGTAAAACTTTGAATTTTAAGCAACCTGTAAGAAAACAGGTTAGTAGTCCCTCCATAATTGCAGCGCAAACGCGATTTTTGTCACGTTTCCGTGACAGTATTGTGGTGCCCTGATCTCTGCTTTCTAGAGCAGAGGCTCATGGTAGCAATATTCCACCTGTTGTTGTTTTTTTTTAGAATCCTATACCTGTACACAAAAACAGAGAAGAAAAGAGTTAAATAATTAGAGTAAATTAAAAAGAAAAGAAACTTACCGACCCTCCCCGACAACGGAGCCAAAATTATGATCGAACAAAACAAGCATAAAAAATATAGAAGTTTAGAACAATGCTAGGTCCTCGATGCTATCGCTATAGCAAGTGACTATGTGGGTCATATTCCACAAGAAGGGGCTGTGATGGAAGCAATTAAGTAAGTTTCTTCTTTTAATTTACAAAAATTAGTTTAAAGTCTTCTCTATTTTTAAAAGAAAAAGGAAATAAAATAATGTTAAGTTAGACAGATGTGGAAGATAGAAGATGAATTGAAGTCATTTTAAATTAAAAGAGTTATTAAGATAAAAAGAGAAAGAGAAGAAGAAGAAATAGAAGAGAAAAATGTGTTTTTAGATGTGTGATTCTAAACTAGTGAAATGAAAAAGAAAACAAAAGGAGTACTTACCTCTGTTGTTGAATCGTATTGAAGAATTACCTTGAAATAAAGTGAAGCAGTAGAAAGAAATAAATGAAAGCATAGTTTCAGCTAGATCGAGCACAGTGAAAAAAAGTGGGAAACTTTGATTGATTGTTATCTTCAATATACGTCTCTTAAAGGATTACAATAGTGTCACTTTACAGTAACTCTTCCTCTCTTTTAATCATGTAACTCTCTCTAACTTAAGCTATAAAAAACAACAATTATATTAAAAAAAGAAAAGAAAAACCTAAACTAAAGCTCTCTATTGCCTTCCTCTGCCTCTGAGTATGCAGGTATTTATATGAAGAAGAAGATAAGGAATAAGAGTACGGATATAGAGGAGTAAATGTTTCCCTGATTCAAAAAGCCAGCCGCAGATACGCGGCTTTTGCTGCATTTTCGCGGCAAGATCCTAGCCATTGGGCCAGGATCTGGGTAGGTGTGTCTGTCCATTTGTCCTCTATCCTTTTATCCTCTTGGATTTTGAATTTCTGCTCTAATTTTGACGATCCATACTTTTATCCTCAGCAAAACTGATAGGGTCTTCTTCTAGTCCATTTTTATTTAAATTTTGATAATATTATCTCATCTAATATACCTGGTCTTCAGATAAGATTCTTCTAGAACCTCTGGATTTGAATCGATCCCCGTTGATTTGAACTTTTGGATTTAATTGGATAGAATTTATGTTATCTTCTCTTTATCATATACTACATGATTTAGACATTAAGATAAGTGAGTTGTAGGAATTATTACAGAATAAGTGTAAGAATGCAGTAACAATATACAATATATGTGTCCAAACAGAGGTCTTCATAGAGAATACTGCTACGAGCAAGGTGATTGGTAAAGGAACAATCTATTTTCATTCTCATGATGGATGCATCACTACTCTTCAAGGAATTTGTCATGTGAATCAAAGTATAATCTCATCTCTCTGGAGTCCTACATAAAGAAGGGCTCAATTCAGTTCTGTGGATGATCTTATGAAAATTTTCAAAGATGCTCATGTGAAGTTTCAGGCCGAACATGTCGGCAATATTTACATGTTGCTGTAGACTGTCCAAAAATCACTGAGGATAAGTCATCAGAAAGTAGAGTCCAAACTCCAGACGCAAGGCTAATCATAGCACTACCGCAGGACTAAGACGCGAGGGTCGAAACTCGCGTCTCGGTATTACTACAGTAGCCACTACCGCAGCACCAAGACGTGAGGGTCAAAACCCGCGTCTCAGCATTACTGCAGTAGCATCACTACAGTACCAAGACGCGAGGGTTGAAACCCGCGTCTATACTTTTCCACAATGACCAAGACGTAGAGCTCGAAGCCCGTGTCTCACACAAAGCATGACGCAGAACTTGAAGCTCACATTTCAACCAAATACAAAGTTCAAGTGTTACCTCAATGGCTAAACGCGAGGCCCGAAGCCCCCATTTCAACTACAGAGGAATCCTGCATCTCGGTTATAACTGCCCTCATTACTGGGTCAATTACTGCCCACGTAATAAGGGAGTTAACCCCTATTATGGAATATTTTTAGGGGACACTTTTACCCCTTGAAACCTCTATAAATAGTCCAGTTTGCTATGGAAGAGGGGTCGGAAAATTTTCTTTGGTCAGAAGAACTTCGGTTGTTAGCCGTAGAAGGACCAAGATCCCTAGCTAAAAGAAAGAGAGAGTTCAACTCTTCTAACAACTTGATGCGTACAAGTTTATTTTTGCCTACAGTCTCTTTGAGATTCTTGTTGGACAGAAGCTTTGTTACTTTGTCCATCATCTAAGGAGAGGATTCTCAAGAGGTCCTGATGTTCATTCAATCAACGAAAATAAGATTCACTTTTCATCGTCACATCAAGAATCTGACATTAAACAAAGGAAGATTTGAGCTTGAATATCTCCCCTCTCTTGTAAAAGGATTATTGACGTGTTGTAATTTTTTTTATAATCAAACAAAGAATTTACACCTCGATCTTCAATTTTCCCCGTCAAACAAGAGATGGCGACTCCACTGGGGACTACTTTCTCTATCGATGAGCAAGTTGTGGTGCAAGGTGACGTCACCTATATGGGAAAAATGGTGGAATCACTTGTCGTGGAGTTCGACCAGGCAAAGTATGAAGAGTTCCTCTCTTCTGGCTCCAAGAGCCCTTGGGCGCGCAGTACTGCAAGATCTCCTCGGGGACCCGCTCTCAAGTCCACTCTGAGATCCCTTCAGATGCGACTGACAAGAAGAGTGCCATGGCTAATCATATCACACGTACCACCTGCGTCAATGTCTCCCATGAGGCCCGCGAGGTTGGCGTTGCTGATATTCAGCTCGTTCATGCCTGTACTTTTTCTCAGTTCTAGGTTACCGGGGGTCCTAGCAACCGTATGGCATAACTGGAAAGCTAAACGTTGATAGAGACGACATGCGCGTTAATTACAGGCGCTACAAGCTGGAGCAATCATCTGTCCAGCAGATACAGAATGCGAGGCTCAAGCCCACGCCTCTTCTGAGTTGCGTCAGACGCACGAAGTCCGCGTATGGAGACTAAAACGCAAAGCCCCACAGGCTTGCATTTTTGAGACTTCACTTCCTAAATGCAACGTTCAACAGCGCGAGGGCTATGCTTCTTCTCAGATACACAAGATTTGCGTCTCTGCAACTAGATGCGGAATTGAGAAAACCCGCGTGTCTTAACCATCACTGACCAAACACGACAATCAATAATGTGAGGTCCGTGTCTCCGCTCAGCAGAGCACGAGACCCACGTTTTGAAGTCAAAACTCGAGAGCTGCGCCTGTTTTGCACAACGCGAGCTCCGCGTTTCTGAACCCTGCGTCTCAGATTCTCGCCGTAAGGGTGACTCTCAGAAGCTGAAAAGCCCCCGACAACCCAAGGCCAATCTCTTTGATCCCCTTTTCACGGATCTAAGAGATTATTTGATAAGGAAAAGGAGTGCTAAGCAGATCACTCCATCTTGTTGCTGTGAATGGCTCATCACGGCTCTAAATGTCGTTGCAGCTCACATGTAAGCAAACAGTCGGTATTCAGATGATTGATCTCGACCTCCCGATCAGCCAAGAGGTATCGCTCCTACAAAAGGAGAGCCTTCTCTGACGTGAAGTACCCTGAAGTCACTGCAAACATAGCAAGCGAAAGTAGGGGAAAACAATCGGTGGTCAACTCTAATGAGTCTGACACGGAACTAGAAGGAGTGTATCGGCATCTCGCACTCAGACTGGTACGGTCACCCTATCAACTACAGTGCCCTAACTTAGGGCATTGAAATAAGTGAATCACACTTCGCCATTACAGAATCGCAGGCCTCAAACTCTTCCATAGAGAAGGAAGCCTTTGTATACATAACGAATACTCCTGAGGAGATGGCCAGGCGCTTTGAACAGCAAGCCCAGTTCCAAAGGGAACAATTCAATATGATTCGCGCTCAACATGAATCTATTGATACCCTCAAGTAGATGCTCACACAATTGCTTGAAGACAAGAAGAAGTCAACTGACAAAACTTTTTCTAAGAAGTCTAAAGGCAAATGGAAAGAAGAAGAAAGCTCATCTTCTGTACATATCGAGGAGAAGGAGCAATCTAATTTGAGTCATCTAAATCCTCGTCTAAGGAGGAAGGCAACCCGGAGAATGGGGGCATTCATTATAAAAGAATGAGTCAATTGGATCAGCGTCTGGAAGCCCTTACCAATCGGAAAGACCTTCAAGAAGCAGGAGTGGTTCGGGCATATCCGCTCAAGTGGGACCTTGTCCTATACCCTCCTAAGTTCAAAGCTCTGACCTTATAGGCTTTTGACGGCAAAGGGTCACCGAACCAACATATTTATTACTTCAAGTCTCAGACAAGAAATATCGTAGATAATGCTGCCATCTTGGCACGTTTGTTTCATCGGCACTCTAAAAGGGCTTGCCTTTGAATGGTTCATGAAACTCCCAGAAGGCTCTATTAAAAACTGGGGTGATTTGGAGAAGCTCTTCCTGACACACTTCTTGAAGATGACTCGGAGATTACAATGCCAACTCTCCTGGCTATGAAGCAGCGAAAGGGAGAGTCAGTCAAAACATTTATGGAAAGATTTCAGAATATGGCACTCTGATGTCCAAGCGGTATGACCCAAGCCACCCTAGTAGAAATATGCCACCACAATCTACAAACTTCACTTCTATCTCAAATGGGAGTTGTTGAAAGCCGCATCTGGAAGCAATTGGTCCAGCAAGGTGAACAGGCTGAAGAAATTATCGCCAGGGTTAGATCAGAAGAAAACAAACCTAGACCCGAAAGTCGACAAGGCGCATACCAGAAACATCTTTTCAATCAAAAAGAAAAGATACATTAGCGACGGAGATAAAATCCCCCATCAAACCTCGGCCAGTTAGGGGAGGTGGTTCTTCAAGTCAGCCATGCGCCAACAAGCAGTATTCCCTCAAAGACGAGCATGTCGATTCGTTATTCAAGTTACTCAATAAGAGCAACAGATTGAAGCTTCCTGAAGCTAGACATCCTGAAGAAGTCGACAGTCCGATAATCCTAACTACTGCTGGTATCATAGGATCCTAGGGTACTCCACCAAGAACTATTACGTCTTCAAAGAAATCCTTCAAGCTTTGATCGATGCAAAAGTGCTAAAGCTCCGTCCAGAGCAGAACAAAGTGACGGCTAATATGACATTATTTTTTTAGTTTGAAAAATAGCCTCCAGCACCGTCCGGAGTAGTTCCCATCCCAAGAGGAGAACTAAGAATAATCAATATGGACCCACATCAACAGCAGGAGAAAGGTCTTGTACCTATCCTACACCTCAGGGAGAAATTATGTGGGTTCATCCTGACCTTGTGGATGGCCAACAGTGGATTACTGTTACCAACAAAAAGTCGAAAGGTAAGGCGAAAGCTTCATCCTGTAACGTGGTGTGCGCTTCTTCCCGGGAAGCAGAAACCGATGTTCCCTCACTAACTAATTTGGAAGAGGAAACAATCATCCTTGTCGGAGAATCAATAAATCGCTCGTGGCAGAAACTCGTTCGGGTCAGTCATATTTAAAAAAGTATGATGAGATGGTGGCAAGCCCTCTTAAACCTACTGCACAGTCAGCCAAGCCCTCCATGAAGCAACCGTGGAGAAGAAGAAAGAGCTTCGATTTTCCAAGGCTCTCCTAAAGGACAAATCCATAACATCTTCCTGGCCAGAATCACCCTTTACGAGCTCCTGATACTATCAAAGTCAATAAGAGAAGCTCTGAGGGAAGCCCTAGCTGATGTTGAGGTCTTCATGGCCCAGATCCCAGCTAGAACACAGGAGGAAGATGTAGAGGATTGCATCCATGCCCCCCAAAATGCCCCGTGCATTACCTTCACGACAGATGGCATGCAGGTTAAGGGGAAACATGATCGGCCCTTATACTTCACAGGGTATATTGGATCGTCTGAAGTAAGCCACATTCAAGTAGATCCAGGATCCGCGTTGAGCATCATGCCTCGCCGAGTCATGCAACACTTAGGAATTCCAACCCACCGATTGAGTGCCACCCAACCACCATCTATAGTTTTAACGCCAATGGTACGCGCCCAATGGAAAGATCAAGCTCAAATGTTAGATCGGGGACCTAAAGTTTGAAGTGACGTGCTATGTAATCGACGCCGACACTTCGTACAATTTGCTGCTAGGACGACCGTGGATTCATCATAATTCCATCATCCCTTCACTCTCCATCAAGTTATGAAGTACATTGACGGAAGTGGGAAAGTCCGAACGTTGATTGCCGAAAGGCATCCAATTAAGGGGGTAGAGAACTATATCACAGAGTCCCTCCTATACCAAGACACTTTGAAAACAAACGAGAACCCACAGCCAAAGGAACCAGACTCTGGTAATGAGCTGACACTGAGCCAGAGATGGAAGAAGAGTGAATGTGGGAATTAAATCCACTTATAACGAGCATTAATAAGCTCGATGTTAATAACACCGCCGATGATGTAGGCGAGTGGTATATTAATGAAGAGTTAAATTTGGCACACTTTTTTGTGTTTGCTTCTGATTCAGTGCCATCGGACACTAGTATCGAGGTGGATGATGACCCCTGGTCGGCAATAGACGCTCTGACGTCATTGCATGTACCAATGAAGTCATCCCTCAAAACGTACCAAGATGTTGGTGATGTGCAAGAATCAGTATTCATGGTCTCAGCAAGACGCAAAGACCAAAAACCAATTCTTTTTGGAAGAATAAAGTCCGAATTGATGTCTCACAAAGACTCAGAAAGCGAGAACGAATCTCCTTAGTTCTCTCAATATGAGCCAAGTGTACTCAGAATGATGAAGAGGATGGGGTATGATCTAACAAATGGTCCTGATTTGAACTTCAGCAAAGGAAGAAGAACGCTACTTCGATTTTTCATTCTGAAAGGGAAGACCCCTGACTATTACCATCAAACTCACAAGGGTTTGGGCTATGTGTCAACTCTAATTCCGTCAGCCTCTAAGTCTGAAGAGTCATTATACCATAATTACTCATCTGGCACATCATCGTGGCAGTCGGACGTTAGTGTCGGCAACCTCTTCGGAGAACTTTCAGTAAATATGGTGTTAACATGCCACCTGGAAGACGGAGATGAAGAAGAAACGATCCAGTCTGATACAGATCCTTGGATCAAACACCTAAATACTCTCTGGGATGTTCGCTTTGAACAACGCGAGCCACCTACGGAGGATAATGTTGCCTAGATTAATCTAGGAGATAAGGCTAATCCTAAGCCCATCTTTATAAGCGAAAGCCTATCATCCTCTGAGAAAGAAGATTTAATATCTCTTGTGCGGGAGTATATAGACGTTTTCGCTTGGAATTACGAGGACATGCCTGGGCTTGATCCTCGAGTTGCCATGCATCGCCTTAACATTAATTCAGACATGAAGCCAATCAAATAGCAGTAGCGATGATTCCGTCCAGAAATAATGGAAGCAATCCAGTCAGAAGTCAAGAAGCTTATAGACTCTAGCTTCATTAGGGAGGAGCAACATCCTGATTGGGTAGCCAATATCGTCCCTGTTACCAAGAAAAACGAAAAGATCTAGATTTGCATTGATTTTCACGATCTAAATGAGGCCTGTCCCAAAATGAATTCCCTCTCCCAATCACGGATGTCATGATTGATAATACGTGCAGGTTTCAACTAATGTCCTTCATGGATGGATTCTCAGGATACAATTAAATCAAAATGTATTCTGATGATGAAAAGCATACTTCTTTCAGGACACGATTGGGGGTATATTGCTATACTGTCATCCTTCGGACTGAAAAATGCCAGGGCAACATATCAGAGAGCTATGAATGCAATTTTTCACGAACACATGCGTAAAACAGTAGAATGCTACGTCGACGACATTGCAGTGAAAAGCAGCACCAAGGCCGACAACATAGCAGATCTGAAGATAGTTTTTAAAATCATGCGGGCATATCAGTGAAGATGAACCCCACCAAATCTTTCCTGGGGGTAGTCTACGGTAAATTCCTAGGGTTTGTGGTGACATCCAAAGGAATTCACTTAGACCCAGAAAAAGTCCGCGCTGTCCAGGAGATGCAACCTCCAAGGAATCTCAGGGAGCCTAGAAGATTGCAAGGGTGACTAGCATACATCTGGAGGTTTATCTCAAATCTCTCCAGAAGATGCCAACCCTTCACCAGATTAATGAAGAAGGGTGTCTCGTTCATCTAGGATGATGCTTGCAAACAAGCGTTCGAGAAAATCAAACAATACCTCACGCAACCACCTTCCTTACAGCTCTGTTTCAGGAAAACCTTTCCTGCTATATGTCCGAGTGATGGATCATTCCTTAGGAGCTTTATTAGCCCAGAATAATAATCAGGGACATGAGCAAGCAATCTACTATATGAGCAGAACTATGATCGGAGCCGAGCATCGGTATAACCCGATCGAAAAAGAATGTTTGGCGTTGGTGTTCGTTGTTCAGAAAATGTGACAGTACTTGGTGGGACAGACTATAAATATCATATCAAAAGTCAACCCTTTGAGGTTGCTCATGACGAAGCCATCATCACTAAATGGTCAACTGACAAAATGGGCCATACTGCTATCCCAATATGAGATGCGCTTTCTACCACAAAAAGTCATGAAGGACAAGCGGTGGCAGATTTCCTGGCTAAGCATTCAGATCCGAGAGCGACCGAACTTTACAAGGATCTCCCATACGAAGTCGCTAAAGTTTGTCTAACCCAGACATCTTTCGAAGGACAGGTGTGGCAACTCTTCTTTGATGATGCATCGAGAACAGGTCCGCAAGGGCATGTCATAGCAGGAGTGGGGGTAGTATTGGTCTCCCCACAGAATTATGTGATCCTTCAAGCTTTCTCATTAACTGAGCCATGTTCCAACAATATAGCAGATACAATGCCCTCTTGATTGGAATGCAAATCGCCGATGAGATTGGCATTAAAAATCTCAAAGCATACGGTGATTCTAAACTCATCATTAACCAAGTTCACGGAGAGTACGAAGTCAGGCATAAAGACTTAGTACCCTATTACAACGCAACTATTCACATGGCCGAGAGGTTCAAAAACTTTTTCATCGATCATGTGCCTTGCAAGCAAAATGCGCATGCAGATGCACTAGCACTCTCGCTGCCTCCTTAGCCTTTCAGCTGGAATAATAGAGAAAATACTTGTCTACAGTCATGACTTGTATTGCCCAAGAATCGCTTTTCAAGATCACCAAAAGCAGACAGGAGATTGTCAAGTCAAAGAAGCTCTAGAAACTTCAGCAGGTCCAGAGCCTAGGGATTGGCAATTCCCCTACATCAACTATGCATTGTATAATATCCTGCCTGATGATCCCAAAGAGGCGGCTGCCATTAGAAGGAAAGCCCCCAATTTTACTATAATGCAATCACGCGAAAACTATATCGCCGATCGCATGACGGGATTCTCCTCCGCTGCCTGTCACAAAAGGAGGCACAGGAAGTACTCAAAGAAGCGCATGATGGCATGTGTGGAGCTCATCATCCCAGACCGAAGCTTGGGATTGACTCCAAAGACTGGGATATTATTGGCCTAAGATGATCCCAGACGCCATCATTTACGCCAAGTGATGTCACGTCTGTTAAGTCCATGGCGATTTCATTCATCAAGCACTAGGATATCTTCGCTTTACAACCTCAATCTGGCCATTTGAGATGTGGGGAATGGACGTAGTTGGCCCTATCAGTCCACCTTCATTCAAAGGATATCGGTTCATCTTAGCGATAACCGATTACTTCTCTAAATGGGCTGAAGCTATTCCCTTGAGGGAAGTAAAGCATCTGACGTGATCAAATTCGTTAAATATCATGTCATTACCGTTTTGGTGTACCACAACGGATTGTTCATGGTAATGGGCCCCAGTTCGTCAGCCAGGCTTTTCAGAAGTTCTGCAATAAGTTCAGAATCCAGAGTGCGTCCTCAATAGCATAATACCCAGCCGCTAATGGCCTCACAGAAGATTTCAACAAGACTATTGAAAACTTCTCAAGAAATTTTTTTTGAAAAGCCAATGTGACTGGGACGACAAGTTAGGTGAATGCTTATGGGCCTATCGCACGACAGTTCGAACCCCGACGAAGGTTACACCTTTCTCCTTGGTATATGGGTGTGAAGCCGTACTCCCATTAAAAATTCAAATCCCATCTCTATGTGTCGCCTTGACAGCAGAGATGATGAATGAGGAGAAGCATCGACTGCGACTCCAAGAGCTGGAGGCTTTGGACGATAAACGCCTCCAAGCTCAACAGCAAGTCGAGCTCGAATTACCAGAGCTTTTAACAAGAAAGTCAAGGAGCGAACTTTCAAGAAAGGTGATCTTGTCTTAGCCGTCAGAAGACCTATGGTGATGAAGCATAAGACCAAAAGAAAATTTCAGCCCAAATGGGAAGGACTATTTGTCGTAGAGTTAGTCTACTCAAATGGAGCATATTACATTATAACCTCAGACGGTAATACACTCATGATGTCAATAAATGGCAAATTCTTAAAAAAATACTATCCTTAATAGCACTCTTCTCCCAATCAGGTTAATACTACACCTTTGATCAAAACTCCAGATCTAAGAAAAGCGTCTTCCCTTCATTGGATCACATCACGGGTGACCAGTGTCAAGCTGATCAAGCAGTGGTCACATCATGTTGCATGATGTAAATATTAAGGAAGAAACAAAATGCAAGACTTTAGTTTCAGCTCAGTTACTCTTCTATTGACATCCGATGCCTCCAATGGCCAAGGATAGAGGAAAATATTGGCTTTTAAGTCCAACATAAGTCTTCGACAACTCATCATAGTGAGGAGAATAGCATGGCTAGCCTAACTCAAACGGTAGTTGGTAAAGGTATACCAAATCTGTCGATAGCTGGGGTTTGCTGAAAATCCTAGAGGACTTGGTCCCATTCTCTCCTCCAAAATCTCCTACCAATTCTCACTCACAGAATGGTAGGGCCACAAAAATTCCTGTGTTCATCTCCCTAATGAAGTGAACTGGTATTCGTCACGTTAATATTAAGCCTCTGACAAACCAGATTTTCCAATCCCTAGTGGATTCAGTCAAGTTAATATTAAACCTCTAACAACAAAACTCATTAGAAATCCTCGCATTATGTTAATACTACACCTCTAACGGCAAATTTCCCATGTCTCAGGAAATCAACTATCGTCACGTTAATATTAAACCTCTGACAGTTCATTTTACTTTCCACCCAAAATTCCGACCAATTCTCTTTCATAGAGTGGGTAGGTCCACAAATACAATCATTGCTATGTTAACACAAAACCTCTGACAATGAAAATTTTAATACTTCCCAACAAGTACAAACTTCACTTGTCTCTCCTCTACATGGAGTCACAAATCTTTAAATTCTTATCAAATTAAAATTAAACCTCTGACATTCCAAATTTCACTTGCCAATTCTCATTAATAGATTGACAAGTCATCAAAATTTCTCCTATCAAAAATCAATTCTTGTCAAGTTAAAATTAAACCTCTGACATTCCAATTCCACTTGCCAATTCTCATCAATAGAATGACAAGTCCTCAAAATTGCTCCTATCGCAAACCAATTCTTGTCAAGTTCAAAATTACACCTCTGACAAATTACTGTTAAGTTTAACACCACACCTTTAACAGTGATTAAGTTGCTGCCAAGTTCAATATTAAACATCTGACAGTCACTTTCCCTCTGGCTTTCATATCAAAGCTGAGATAAGCGATGCTAAGTTTAACATCACACCTCTAGCGTCCAGTTCATTGCTAAGTTCAATAATACACCTACGACAATGACTTTCCCTCAGACTTCCCTATCGAAGTCGAGATGACCAATGCTAAGTTTAATATCACACCTCTAGCAATACCTTCACTATCAAGTTTAACGTTACACCTATGATAGTGATGTTTTCAGTCTTCCCAAATGAAACTGAAATTCCCGTTGAGTCAAGTTCATATCATACCTCTGACCCACATTCCTGTCAAGTTAATATCACACCTCTGATAGTAATCTTAAATTCTTTAAACGGAATTTCCCAAACTTTGACTTGATAAGTTAATTATTACATTTCTAGCAAGTCAAGAGTTTCTATGCATCTGATTTTTAATACAAAAAAAAAAGAATTCAAGACATATAAGAAGACAAGAAAAAGTGTCACTTTTATTAATATTCAAATATATGAAAGTGATACAAGATGCTCTCTTATACAATAAGATTGAGTGTTACAATAAAGGAGTACAAAGAAGTCCCTCTCTCTTAGCGAAAGGTTGCACTCACTCCTCAAGACATCTACATTACTCTAAATACAAGATGTTTGGAAGAGCGCGGAAGAAAGGTTCCTCTCTTCTTCCACTGATTCATGTCACAGTCAATCAGTGTTGAGACGTTCGGCTGGTCACATCATGATGCATGATGTAAACATTGAAGAAGCTCATCGCTAATCGAGAGCAATGGTGTTATCAAGGTCGAAATGCAAAGGAACATTCTGATTCCACCCAACCAACTGGTGTAGGCCGTAATCCTTCATTGATGAACATCTCCACCACCAGAAAGTCATCTACTGAGCATGAATTTTTTGTCGATGTCACTTCTGGAGTAAAATTGGTGAAGGGAGGTTCCGAGACCTTATAGGTGACATCCTCTTTCTCGTGACCTGCAAGAGGACCATACCCACCATCATACCCACTGTGACCATGACAAACCCGGAGTATTGCTGGTGCGTCATGTCCAACAAGGCCTTGACGGATATCATTAACCGCGCGAATCCTCCTCGCTCATAAACAGGAGCTTTGATTCCCCGAGTGTGCGCCAATCGAACAAGCTCGCTAGTCAAAATATTCTCCCAAGAGCCCAGCAAAGATGCAGACGACTGACGGAGACTGCCATAACCTACAAGAAGCAAAAAACCAAAACGTTAAAATCTGTTAAGACAGAAAAAAAAAAGGCTGAAGGGCAGACGCGAGATGAAGTTGTGAACTTCAGATGCGGAGTTGGCCAGTGCAGATCTGAATGAAGTCTGGTGTTAGACCGCGTCCAAAATAAAGATGATCGTACACATTTTTTGTATTCTTTTCATTACACTCCTACATTTATCGTGTAATAAATCTACTAATTTCTTTGTCTTAAATGTCTATTTTGTAGAAGATAATAATGAAGAGAAAGAGGATTAAATCAAATAAATATCAGTTAAAATCAGATTTAATTGGATCTATTTGGTTAGCTAAGGATGATCCCAGATCTAGTTAGAACAAATCAAGAATTGGGGCAAATGTTCAGCTGAAGATCAGAGCAAATCAGAAAGATAACACCAAATGAAAACCAGTAAAATTCAAATTCTTTAAATCCATTTTGGTTAGCTAAAGATCAATCGAGGATAATATCAAATACAGAGAGATAAATGGATAGCGAGAAGATCAACGGA
>JAVJIF010023671.1:0-56850 GCA_038442645.1 Agave tequilana
CAGCAATTACTATGGAATGATTTAATATTAAAAGAAAATTGCAAATGGTTATCAAGTCAATATGTCATGATAAATAGCATACTTTGGAGGTCGGGCTCGTAGTGAGGTTTCAAGCTGGGGAGGTCTCGGTTCAGTTAATCTAAATGGCTTGCTGTGATTCTGTTCCATATAAAGGAAACACCTTAATATGGAAATAAGTAAACTAGCAAAGACTAGTGAAAGAGAGAACGAACATCAATGATTTTACCTGAGATGAGTTATCTACAGAGGAAGCTACAGACGATGTTTCTGCATGTTGGTTTGCCCTCTCCATTGTTTTCAGATGGAACTCCTGTTCACATTGGGTGGAGGAAAATAAGATATGACAACAGTTTTGAACACTTCTTTAAAGTTATGGCTATCAATCAAAATGGTTACCTTAAACTCAGGTGGCTGCGGAGCACTTCTTGGTAGTGAAGGAAATGTAGGTGCCTCAAGGATCTAACAAAAAGTCATGACCTTCATTAAACATCCTCTAAAGATTTCTTGAAGTATTGAAAAATTAGTGATGAAAGATATCAAACCTTCTTGTTTACTGGGCGGGCTTTGAATTTGGTAATCATCGCCAACATCTCTTCCTCAAGCTCTGCAGAGCTCTTTATCTGGACAGCACGGACACGTTGAGCTGTCTCAAATTCAGGTTCCTTTGGCCTGGTGAGTTTAAGTTTGGGCCTCCTTTGTATCATTGAAGTTGTACTCTCCTGTGAAAAAATAAACATACAGATACAGCGACTATAAAGTTTTTTACGTCAGAATCACTAGTCTCAGCATCAGGATAACAAATATTTTAATTCTAAATTTCTAATAATTTGTATATGCTTTATAGACAAAGATTAGTTGCGATATTCTGCACTCACACACCATAATAATGAAATTTGATGCAAGTTGTAGCAGACAAATATTATTTGCATAATAGGGAACATGTCAATCACAGCCTGTTACCCTGTACTACTCCCAGAATCCACAAGGTATTTATCTGTTCTTCAAATTGCCTGTCATTTTCATTAGAAAACCTAAAAGAACAAGATGGTCCTCGTTGCTATGTGTTCGGGTTGTGTCTCATGTCCCTTTGAGCACTCTCAGTTGTGATCGGCTCATTAGAAAACCTAGGCATACAGGACAACATAAAAGAACAAGATGATCCTGATTGTTATGTGTTTGGGTAATGTCTCGCGTCCCTTTGAGCACTCTTATAGTTGTGATCGGTTGGGTTGAACTGCTGAAGCCTTATTACAATTGCACTTGGCCTATTTGGCAGGATTATTTATTATTTTGGGCTAACATTGATGTTGGATGGTGATTGCGCTTCTTTTATGTAGCACTACAATATAGCTCCATTTTGTCAGAGGAAGAGGTGGCTTGGCTTGGTTGTTCTGGCAATCGGAGAAAGAGAAGAACATTAAGTGTGATATATATATATATATATATATATATATATATATATATATATATATATATATATATATATATATATATATATATATATATATATATATAGTGAGTTGATCCCCTAAGAACGGTTCTCACGAATTCATGTGAGAACTTTCACGTGGGCCGTCGGATCTGATAGAGATCTAGTTTATTTGATTTAATCTATCAGATCCGATGACCCACGTGAAAGTTCTCACAGAAATCTATGAGAACCGTTCTTAGAGGATCAGCTCCCTATATATATATCGAGGGAGATGGTGTGTTCTCTTTTAATCTTCATATCACAGCGGATCTCTCATTTTTGTGCCCAGTGGAGTAGGCCATTTTTGGCCAAACCAAGTGTATTCATTTTTTTTCCCTTCTTGTTCGTATTCATCTTGTGCACTTGATGTGTAGTGCAATTGATCTTAGTGTCACTAAGATCAAGGGATTATGTCTCTAAATCCGGTTGTAATTTAATCTTAATTGCATAAGAAAGCTAGCTTGGAGAGGATCTTGAGGATAGTAGGTAGGAAATGTCACTTCTGATAGTCAACAGTGAGGATTGAGGAATTTTTCTCCTCCATATTGGACCCACCTACATTAAAAGAAAAACAAACTTGCATGATTTCACAAATATCAGATTTGACAATTTTATGGCCATAACTGTCTCAAGTGACAGTAGAAACAAGTTTATTTCAGTCTGCACCAATGTGCATTAAAACATATTTCAATGAGATTACAGCCATTGTATGGTCTCCTCTCTTAAGAACATGTCACTCACAAGCAGTCTCTCACGGACAACTACACAATTTACATATACAGTTTTGTGCACTAGAGTATGCACACAAAGAACATATCACTACTTGCTTGAATTGGCAAGTATCAGTGTAAATAAATTGTTAAAGATGTATCAGTACTCACTGAAAATAATTTATGAAGAAACAAACATATTATCAATACATGTATAGATCTAACTAAATATATATATGCCAGAGTATATTTGGTATTGTCCCCTATAGCTCTAGCTAGGAATCTATTTTCCCTCATCCAAACCTGAAAGTTGCTAAATTGTTTTCTCATCTAGATTATTTTCCCTCACCCCAATCCGAAAATTCACTCTCTTGATTTTTCATCTATTGTTAAAGTATATCCAATAGAACAAGCAACAGAGATGTTCCCTTTTGTTTTTAAGTTAATTCAGCCCTGCAACCAAAATTTACTGCTCACCACCTTGTCAACACATATTTGCTTTGTTTAGATTTTCCAAATAAGTTTGTGTGGTCAGGAAGTAATATAACTTCGTAATTTTTTTGAGTTAGATGTAAGACAACAAATCACCAAGCAATTAAGCTACACATTACTGGAAAATATTAATTTGAACCGCATGACAAGAGCATCTCGTAAAATTTAAAAAGTTTGAGATGATTTGAAATCAATAGAGTAAAGCAGCGTACTTTAGAATTGTAGTGAGCAATATATTTAAACTCCATTCAGCAATATAAACTTGTTTGAAGTTGGTAAGTATGAAAGTATACATTACTGGAAAATATTAATCTGAAGTGCATGACAAGAACATCTAGTAAAATTTAAAAAGTTCGAGATGATTTGAAATCAATAGTAAATCAGCGTGCATTAGAATTGTAGTGAGCAATATATTTAAACTCCATTTAGCGATAAACTTGTTAGAATTTGGTAAGTATTAAACTGTACATTACTGGAAAATATTAATTTGAACCGCATGACAAGAAAATCTAGTAAAATTTAAAAACTTCGAGATGATTTGAAATCAATAGTAAAGCAGCGTACTTTAGAATTGTAGTGAACAATATATTTAAACTCCAGTTAGAAATAAACTTGTTAGAAGGTGGTAAGTATTTCTATAAGGAGCTTGTTTACAAAGAGAATCGATCAGTTTCAAGCCACAAAATATCCAGACATATATACAAGTATAGTATAATACAGAAGGATCTGTGACTTACATGTGAAGCTGATTTGTTTTGCACGAACTCTATATCTCTAGTCCTTGACTGGAACTTATTAACCATCTCTGCAGTCGATATGTATGGTGCTTGCTCCTGTTCCAGAAGATACTGAACTGTGAGCATGTATCCATGTAAACAATCTTTCCCTATTGTAATCCATGCAGATGAGGTATGCACAAACCTTGCGAGCTAACAAGTCTTCATGGTAGCCTCTAAGTGAAGAGGCAAATATGTCTGTGCCACCAACCGAATCTTGTTTAGACTTGTGAGGCAAAACTCTAGTTTTGACATTGAGTATCTGGTTATAATGAATTAACAAGAACCATTAGTGACCAAAACCTAAAAGAATGTTCTTCGCATTTAAAAGAAACAGGTACCTGTCTAGATCTACCACCATCAAGTTTTTGCCTCTTTATGGCCTGATTCTCCTGAGCAATTTCACTTGCCATGGCATTGTTCTTTGCATTAGTACTGCCCGGACACCTGCTCAAATAAAAAAAAACAGAATGTCATACACTATTAGAGTAAAGTTTTACTCTAGAAGACACTTAAAATATTTAAATATAGAGCTACTCACTTAATTATACTCTTTGGTGGTCTGGTGCTCTTTGAAGACTGAGCACAAGGTGTCCGATCTTTAAGCTTCACAGCAGATGGCTGTCTAATAATACTAGCTATCTTCTTGGCAGTTTGGTTGTTTGAAGTGTTTGGGTGCTGCGACCACTTTGGATGGAACCCTCTGAGCTTTGGGTGTGCAAGCTTCAGAAGCCCCTTGATTCTTGGAACTATTAGCCCCGATCCTTTAGCAGCTACTTCTCCTAGTTGTTTGGGTGTCCGAGATTTGATTACAGTAGAAGATAAATTGAGAGCTACAACAATAGCATTTAGGGAAACCTATCAAAGAAAGGTTAAGAAAACAAACAAGAAACTGAATTCCAAAAACCTACAATTATATTTATACCTGGAGCTGCAACCATATTGGATGATGGAAGAATAGGAAATGCAAACGAAGAGGTTGTTACTTTGCTGCTCAATGTATCTGGTGGCACAGAAGAAGAAATCCCAACAGATGCACTGCAATAAGAAGAGATCAAAATGGACAAATTGAGTTAGGCAGGTTGGCATTGCTATTATTCCCTTAAAAATGTACTTTCTAATGTATTTAAACCGAACCTTTTCTCTTCTTTTGTAGTGTCACAAAACTTAACTTCAGGAGCCTGAAAAGCCATCAGATGGTTGATATTAGAAACCCGTATCAATATATGAGAAACAAAATAACAAACACCTGATATTCGTTACAAAGTGACCATCAACTCACATCAAAGGACATCTTCCCACCATCCATTTCTTGCTGCTGACCTACCCCGGCCTCAGCAATCAAGTCATGGGCACCTCTGGATTAATGGAAAGAAATAGTGTTATGGGGTTTAAAACTAAAATTAACTATAAAAAGAGAATTTTCCTTCATAAAAAGACTTCACTAACCTTGTCGTTTCTTCTGCAGTAATTGTATCATCCTTTTGATTATTATCTTGTTCTGGTTCCTGCTATTAAATAAAATATCATATTTAGATGCATAAATCAGATCTAGGCCTTCAACTACTTATTGCCTACGAGAATAAAAAATCCACCTTGTGGGTTTGCTCCATATTTCCAAAATCGCAGAGACTATCAATTTGAATAGACCTTCCCTCTCTAATTTTCGGCATGAAAGCTATAACAAAAGCACAGGAAAAACACAATTAAACCCAATATTTCCAACTAAAATAATAACTAACACATGGCTCTCACTTCTTGCCCAACGCAGCCTCTTAAAAGGGGAAAATTTTCACCCAAAGATAAAGAAAGAACACAAAAGTAACACTCAAATCGAAAAAACCACAAATTAAGTTGCCCTAAAGTATGATGAAATTATACAACAAAAGGGTTCAAGAAAACGCACGTGACGGGGCGTAGCTCTGCGAGATCTCGAACCAGAGCTCGGCGCTCCTGATCTCATCCTCGCTCTCATCGTTCATGAAATCGAAGAACCGAGGAGCGCAGAACTCGTAAGCCTCGTCAATCTGCATAACATCAACCCCACCCTTCGATTCACTGCCCATTGAGAATCCCCTCTTCCAAGAATTCTTCCTCTCTTCAAACAATTTAGAGGCAGGAGCTCGGACTCTAGTGCGAGGATTTTGGGTTTTGGGGTGTGTGTGTGTGTGTGTGTGTGAGAGAGAGAGAGAGAGAGAGAGAGAGAGAGAGAGAGAAGGGGTTGTGAAATTTTGGAGAAATAGGAGAGGCGAGTTTTCTTGGGGGGTTGTGGTGGTGTTGTTTGGTTTGGTTCTTCAGTTTGGGGGCGATACTTGGGATGGACCTAGGGATGAGGGGCTGAAAGGAATAACGTTAGGATTTCTAACGGTCGGCCTTTTTTTTTGAAATTGGGGGAAACTTTAAAGAAGTGGTCACTGAATTGAGAAGAGGAAGAAGGAAAGGGGTGAGAGCGAGCGAGGATATGGCTCTGATGAGTATTTTATGTAACGGCTATATTTTGGGCTGGTTTGCTGGGCCCCTTGTCCTTGTCCAGGTTGTTTGCTTGCTGGAACGTGCCCCTTTCGTTGGCTGCCAGGCGGGCTCCCTCCGGTGAGATTACTATCGGGCTACAGCCCATTTACATTTTTTTTTTGTAGGTTTTTTTTTTTCCTTTTTTTCTTTTTTTGCGTGCGTGCGTGCGTCTGTGTGTGGGGTTCGGGGCACCACCTGTTCCCACACAACAGGTAATTTACCTGTTGTGTGGGAACAGGTGGTGCCCACACACAACACACACACACACACCCACACACACACACACACACCCTGTTGTGTGTGTGTTCCCACACAACAGGTAAATTACCTGTTGTGTGGGAACAGGTGGCGCCCCTCTCCCCTGTGTGTGTGTGTGTGTGTGTTTTTTGTTTTTGTTTTGGTTGGCGTTGGGTTGGGGGGGTTGAAGAAAGTCCATGTTTGCGCGCCGCGCGCAGGGACTTGAACTCCTAGGCAAGCTGTGGGAGACTACAGCCCAATTACTATTACTAATAATTAGGGTTGTCAATTGGGCTGGGCTGGGCCGGCTTGGCCCGACAACCCCACGGTCACGGCCCGCTTGAGCAAGGGCCCGGCCCAGGTGGTTCCCGAGCCAAACTCTGTCCGGGTCTGGCTCCCCTGAGGGCCGGTCCCGGATTTAGGTAAAGCGGCCCACGACCCGAGCAGGTCGTGCCTAATCCCAGCCCGGCGCGCATTTCAAACAACTTAGAAAGCCATTTGAGGGGGGCTTTGTGTGTGTGTGTGGTGTGTGTGTGAGTGAGTATGTGTGTATATATTTGCAAAAGCCCCCAACAGCTCTCTCAACGGCTATTTTGGCCATTAGGTGTATTTGCACTTGTTTTGCAAATAACCCCCAAAGGATAGAATGGGCTTATGATGATCTTTTGCACAAAAAAAACACTCTTCTTCCCAATCTATAAATACTCCATCTTCTCTACTCCGTTTCATCACAACAAAGATCTTTGTTTTGCTTTTTGCACGTGCTAAGGGCAACCGTGATTTTTACGAAAGTGGATTAGATTAGGTTATCTCTATTTTGTATTTTTGTTTTACTCGAGAACGAGTAAAAGATAGGTGTGGGGGTGTGATTGTATACGTGCATTGCATATTTAGTGTCATATTTTCTCATATATTTTGTAATTAAACTCTGCTATTTAATTTATTTTAATGTCTAATGGTGTGCAGGGTAATTAATGAAGAAAGAAGAGAAATGGACCGGTTTATCCAATAAATCTAGAGATTTAAAGACATGATTTTTAACTCAAGCAAATCAACGAAAATATACTCAAATTCAGAAGTTTAGAAGCAATTTTATCTGAAAATAGAGTATATCAGAGATAATCCCAGTTAAAAATCAATTTAAAACGGATTTTTAAAGATCTATTTAGTTAGCTGAAGATAAACAGAGATATCGCCAAATTCATAACTTAAAACAGAAAAACCAATGGTAAAAGGAGATATCAGAGAATCTCAGCCATAAGAGCCCAGGATCTGGCCACCTGGCCAGATCCAGGTCGCGTTTCGGCCAAAGCCGTGTTTTCGCGATAATCTTTTTAAATCTAGGGGAGCGTTTGCTCCCCCTATCTTCGTTCGCTCTCCTTTATCCATTTCTCCAATAAATACTGGCTTTTTCGAAGGTAGAAGTGTACCACTCAGCAAAGAGTTTAGAATAAATTTTTCGTTCTAGGTTTTCTTATGTTTTTGTTTTTCTTTTAATGTACTTTTGTTTCTTTGCAAACTTAGATTAGAGAGATTCATGTAAAAAAGAGAAAGTTGTATTGAGAGTGACACCGCTGAAACCTTCTTTCCTTTCTTTCATCGTTTCTCGATTTAAATCAAATGCCTTTTTTCTATTTATTTTTTTTACTTTACTTGCCTCTGCGATGACTTGTAAATCTAAGTGAATCCTATAACCACGAATCTGCCTTGCTCTTGCAAATGTCATTGATGGCTGATGGTGATTGATAATCATTTCTGTATTATTTTCTACTTGCACTTTTATTGATAGTTTAGATTGAGAATGAGGAAGATTCTATATATCATGCTTTGATCGCCTTCAAGCCAAGGTAGGTCATTGCAACAGATCCAAGGTAAGCAAGCGCCGAAGAGATAAGTAAGTATTTCTTTCGTTATTTCTTATGTTAGAAACACATTTCTTCTTTCTTTATTCCTTCTCCTTTTTAGCTTAGTTTAGATACACACCAAAAACACTAACAACATCATCTTCTTCTTCTGTTCATTTTCTATTACTAACTCTTCTTTTTCTTTTTAAGAAATAAAGAAGAACTATTCAACCCGATCTAGTAACTTAGAAAAGAACTTACCTAAACGATTCTATCGTAGTCCCTCCTTGTGGATCACGACTCGCTTAGCCACTTGCTATAGCAATAGCATTGAGCAATCTTGCAATCTATTTCTAAACTTCTATTTTTCTGTGCACAGGTTAGACTCAATCAGTCAATCGCATGGTTGACTAACCACATAGCTCATTTGTCTATGCGGTCGATCGCACGGTCGACTGATGTGCACAGACATGCATAAGCTCAAGGAACTAGAGTTAGGTCGACCGACCGATCAACCGCAGAAGAGATCAGTCGATGGACTGGTCGACCAACTCAGTCTGTGGAGCTCTCCGGTTGTCTCGGTCGACCAGAGAGGAATGCTCCATCGACCGCTCGGTCGACCGACCAGAGAGCATTACTCTCTGGAGTTGGGATCGATCGACCGCCCGGTCGATTGGCAACACCCCAGCGGTCGATCGCCCGGTCGACTGACAGGTCTCTTTGACCTATGTTTTGCCTCCAATAGCTAGTATTTTTTGGCCCTATAATTGAGGTGTTTTGGGCTGTTTTTAACTAAGATTTTTGAAGAGTTTTATACCTAGTTTTAAAGTGCTCTCCTGCCTATTTTCTAAAAAGTTTTTAACAAGTTTTTGAGCTTCGAATCTATATCTCTACAAGTGTTTCAAAGTTTTGAGAAACCAAAGAAAATAAGTTTTTGGGATTACAAGTTTTGAGTTTCTAGTTCTAAATCTTCAAAGAAGTTTTCCCAATTGTTTTCTAAAGATATTCATTTTCAAATTCTTTATTTTCTCACAAGTCTGGGCTATCATTGCAAAATCTACCCTCGATCTTATATTGTGAGATTTTTGGTTTGTGATATTTGTGGTCACCAAGAATTGTAACCTCCTCTTTGCTTTGTGCATTTGGCTTTGTGTCTTTACTTTGTGCCCTCCTTCTTGTGTAGAAGTGATTTGCTTTGTGCCTCCTCTTTCGTATAAGATTGAGGTTTGTATCCTTTGTAGAGTTCTTAGTGGAAGTGAAAATCCTTCACATGATGAAAGCGGGGACGTAGAGCTTGGCTCGAACCTCGAAACATATTTTGTGTTTGCGTTTGGTTATCTCTCTCTCAACTCTACTCTCATATCTTTCATTGCTCTTATTGTATATACATATATGTTTGATATTGTTCTTACACTTGTATTGATCAAAGAGAGCTATTGAAGCACTTTTACTCTTGTAAAAGAGGAATCTTAGCGAGAAATTCTAGAGCACTTACTCGGGAATTCGGTTTCACTCTTTTGGATATCTATTTTGTGGTAATTTTTAGTTTGTCATAAGTTTTTTAATTCCTTATTTGATTAACACTATACATATTCATCCTCCTCTAGGTGTACTTTCATCTACAAATTCTATTCACACAATATACAGATTTTAATGTTTATTCTGAACCTACCACTACCTCTCATATACTTATTTAGTTCTCCCGAGGTGTTAACTATCTCTACAAATCTTAAGTCAAAAGTTTGAAAATATTTTGATAAAGTAACTATTGATGGAGCTAGGAGGGCTCAATGCAAGTTGTGTCCTAATATTTCATATGCTTTTCTCAAAATACGGAATCGGTCCACTAAGCAAACACATTAAGAGTAGAGATCCCGAACACCAGCCACTACAAACCCAAATTAGCACTCTAAGTGACACACTAAGCACTTTTACTTATAATCTTGCTATAGGTAAAACTAATTTAGCTAATATCTTATTAGGTCTGAACAATCCTTTAGTATGGCTATAAACGATGCATTTACAGAATGTATCAGAATCACTCATAATCCAGATTATGAGCCGGTCAGTAGAAAAACAATAAGATCAGAAATGTTTATAGTAGTTGAAGAGCAAAAAGTAAATGTTAATTGCAGTTTTGTCTTCTTTATTACATAAAATTGCACTTACTTCTGATTGTTGGGAAGCTCTTAACGGCTATCATTATAATGTTATTAATAGACATTTTATTGATTCTAATTGGCTTTTAAATAAAAAATTATCGATTTTAAAAAGTTCATACTCACAATACTTCAAATCTAAGTAAGGTTATAATGCATGTTGTTAGAGAATATATAACAGTTTGCAAAATTTTTACTATTTCATTTGATAATGCTAGCGAAAATACTGCTACAATTGAGATTTTGAAAAATTATTTAAAATCTACTTAAATGAAAAAATTTCATATTCCATGTGTTTGTCATATTATTAACTTGTGTGTACACGATGGTTTAAAATTAATTAATAATTATATTTAAAAATTAAGAGACAATATTATATTTATTAAAAACAGCGACCCAAAAAAGACAAACCTTCAGATAAATTTATTCGGGCTTAGGCCTACCTGCTAAAAAATTAACTCATGATATAAGAACTCATTGGAACTCAACATATAATATATAAAGTAAAGTGATTCCTTATAAGCAGGCAATAAATAGGTTTATTTTTTATAAAATCGCCTAACTGTCTTATTTTCGATAAGGAATGAGAACTTTGTCGATGGATTTTTGTGAATTTTTAAAAGTTTTGAAAGAGTAACAAAATTATTTTTTGGTATTTAGTATTTTATAAATTAACTGAAATAATCGAGATATTTTCTCAAAGCAGAAATAATGATTTTCTTCGAGATATTATTGCTCTTATGGAAAAAATTTAATAAATACTTTAAATAATTTTCTTATATTTTTATTCGTATTATGGATCATAGGATTAATTTCATAGATATAAATTTTTACTTGAAATTTTTTTATAAAAGAACGTCCTGCCCTAATGTGGGCAGATATTGATATGTTTATAAATAAGTTGTGATTATTACGAACTACTTATGGGAATAAACAATTTTTTTCTTCATCTCAGACTTCTTCTCCATACAGGAACAAAAGTTCATTATTTTCAAGTCTGTTATTAGTATCTAAAAGATTTAGAACCTTTGATGTTTTAAATGAGCTTCATTATTATATCCAACGTGTCGCAACACCTGAGATTGATCGAGATTCAAGATTTGATAATTTTGAGATTTTGGCATGGTGAAAATCACAGGTCATGTGCTTTCCATCATGACACGTGATTTACTAATCCTTCCGGCATCTATAGTAGCATCAGAGTCTGCTTTTAGTACACGCGGTCGAGTGCTGACTGATACGAGAAATTGTCTGGCGTCGGATGCAATCAAAATGACCATATATGGGAAGGATTGGCTGAACGCGGAAAAAAGAAGTCAAAATAAAGTAATTGACGATCTCATCGAAAACTCCCCAGAAGATGAATAAAAATTTTGTAATTTTTTTTATGAGGAGGGTGTTGGCCCATAGGCCTTCCACTCTAGTTTTGATGATGATTAACTCATGTAGTTATGTGTACTAATAATCTTGTGATTTTAGTTTTAGATCATTAATCAAGATATTAGTTGGTGATTAGCTTCAACAAGATGATTTGAAAGCTTTCACATGTTGATTCAAGAGCCCGAGCGTCAAAGATCATATATAGCACTTGCTCGGTGGATCAAGGAGTTTTGGATCGAATCGGCTTGGAGACGACGCTCTACAAGAAGACATCGGTACCATAGTTTAGTTTTGTGTTTAGATCTAAATTGTAAAGATTAGAATAGTATGATATGCTCAAGTTCACAACACACACGTTTCATGTTTTGAATATTGGTTTTCGGTTTTTCCATTTTTGGTTTAACCGATCTTGGTTTCATGAATAGATAGATCAAAACAAGTTTACATGGTTTAATGTATATAAGATTTGTTCTATATACATGCATGCTTCAACTTCCTAGACAAACTTAGTTTTGACTTACTTATTCATGTGTTTTATGTTTTGGTATTTTTAAACAAAACATATTTTGGAATTAAAGTCAAAAACATGGATATATATATGTTTCATGTATATAGGATTATATCCATATACATCATGCCTAAATGTTGTTTAATATCATGTTTTTGTGTTTGGATAAGTCTTGGACAAAATGTATTTTCATTTCAAAAATCCAAGTTTTAGAAAATACAGTTTTTGATTTTTGGTAAAAATAAGAAGACACAAAAATAGTTTCATATGCTTGATATTTGAGTTAAAATGTTTATCACAAGTTTATATATCAATGCAAAATGGTAAAACTATTTTTGGGGATTTTTAGAAAAGATAAAAGATTTTTTTAGAGATATTTTTGACCCAGTTTCTGACCCAGACTGTGGCTGACAGGCTAGGTCGGTCGACCGAAACGTTCGACCGAACCAAGAGCCGGCCGACCGTTGCGGTCGACCGACGTGCACAGCCCTGTGCACGTTTGTCAGACACAGGGCCGGTCGGCCGACCGGATCAGAGAGCCTTGCTCTTTGTATCTGGGCGGTCGACCGAGCGGTCGACCGGAACATAGAAGTCTGCTCTCTGTATCTGGGCGGTCGGCCGGGCGGTCGAACCGAGTTTGCCCAACGGTCATATTTATGACCGTTGGCGGTCGACCGCCAGCCTGTCTGGCTGGCAGATCAGCCTAAACGGCTAGTTTTCTGTTTGGGCTATGAATACCCCATTGAAGAGAGGTTTTCTCTAAAATTTTTGGTGCTAATTTTTCCTGACTCTCTAGTGTTTTCACAGCAATCAAAAGAAGTTTTTGGGCTTTAAATTTATAACGCCCCGATCCTAAAGATACGGAGACGTTATGGCGACGTACATACGCAAGGCGGAAAACCCTACGTACGTACGCTAAGCCTCAGTACAGTAAAGAATCTCCATATATACCTGAGTTCCAGCATGAAATAAGTACAAGAATACCTGCAGAAGAGGTTAGCGATCAGAATAGATATGAAAAAGGACAAACAAGATAACAGAAATAAATCACTAAAATACCTATGAATAGTCCCGATGAGGAATCTCCCATGTGACTCCAAGTCACTCTCTGAAGCTACGGTAACTCGGATCTCCAACCTGGGCATGCAAACCCAGGGTCGTCAGAAAGCGACCTAGTGAGTGGTAAAATGAAGGAGGCAGTAATATATACAATAGTACTACAACCATGATACTAATATATAATATAATACAAGATGTGATAATAGTGATACCATATAATACGCATATACGAAACAGTACAAATATATATAAACATGTTTTATTGTAATACCATCTCTACCTAGCCGGTTATCATCAGGTCATATCTATAGTCGTGTCCAGTTTATATAATAACTAATGTTGTCTAGTGGTGACGTAATAGACATGAACATGCAGATGAGCATATGTCTGCAACAATAAAATATATGCAATGCAGAACATGCATAGTATGCCACTACATACAGTGTAACATATACCAGGTAATGTAACAAAGTATACATGTGCATGAGTAGTAGGGCACTAAAGAAAGTGTAATAGGAAACAGGAACAATAGCAATGTATACATGTCACATGATAGCAGATAAATGATCAGGAACAGTAACAAGTACAACTAAACATGTAGCAGGCAGGTCATGTCAAAGTCATGTCATTTATACAATAGTAGCGATCAGTACCACCTGGTATTTTAATCAATCTCTACCAGTGTCCCATACCACTGGCAGTTCATACTGGAGCCCGCACTCCAGTCGAACCCATCCGGACATGGCCTACGGGTACCATTATCCAAACGAGAGAGTGATCAAATAACAAGTGTTCCCGACGTCCACTATTGTGTATATTGTTTTATTATGTTAATTGGAAACTCATGGTCGAGGAGTTCTTATCGGGTGGGTGTATCCCGTACATACCCGGGACAACGGCCTTATCAGATCCCTGGCTGCTGAGACCAGGGCCAGCCCGCTAGAGCTGTAACATGTAACATGAGTAACAGATGGTAGCCAGCACTACCCCGTCCCCTGCAGTGGGACGAATAATGGATCCAGACATCCACCCGATATGATCTAATCAACCGTCAAGTCTCCCCCATACCCCAGTTAACTTTATGATCTGATATGTCAAGTATACAATGTAACAAGAACAGATACAGTACATGATACGGGTAACATGATAACTTGACCAGAGTTCTGTTGATAGCATAGAACAATATAACATGAACAATATAACGGGAAACATGAACAATAGATGTGGAAGTCCACATATAGCATATCAACAGCTCTCATGTCCAGTATCGGGAATATCCATATCATTGTAACAGGAATCAATCATATAACATGAATACGGGAACATGGAATAATAATACATGTAATATGAACGGGGAATCATATGACAAGAATAGAGAAATCATACATGCATTGGTAACAGGGCTATGGAAACATGACATACATGTGTAACAGTGATATGTGAACATGACATGCAGGTGTAACAGTAATATGTAAACATGACATGCAGGTGTAACAGTAATATGTAGACATGACATAATATGAAATGCGGTAGTCCGTGCATTGGTCTATCTGTGTACTAGTGGAAGATATATGTGTAGCAAGAATCCGTGTCATATCTATATGTGATAGTGGTAATAATAGTGGTCAGTGTATCATACCATATCCAGTGAACTACGGTATCCGTGTAAGGAGGATATCAGTGCATGTACTAATGGTGTCTAGCAGTCATGTCTAGTGACAGTGTAGTGTCGTCAAGTATCGTGAATCAGTATACATGTGACGATAGTTATCTAACTGTGAGCTACTACATGAAGTGACTGTATCCATTAATATGGTGACCTAGTGGTTCGTGGGTCAGTGGCGGTACAGTTAAGATATCTATGTCCGAGTTGTCTATGTTTGTATGTCTTGTTACTATGATTACCTCATATTAAATCAGGAAATACCTAACAATCTTCTAGGTGATTCCTAATTCAATGACCGTCCAATCATGACCAGTGAATAATGAATAATTACCGTCTTTTATCCATAATTACGATATATCAAGCAATGTCACTAAATATGATAAAATATAATTTATAAAAGAAAAACACTCACAAACTAGCCATAGGGAGGTAGCTCTCTTCCCCACGATCGCAACGGATCCAGAATCGTCCAAATCGGAGTCCGGATGCTCCCGATATCGCCCGAATATTTATTGGGTTTTGGATGCGGGTTTGGCTCATAACGGGTCGGGTCCAGATCCACAACCCATACCCAATTAACTTAAGTTAAATGGGTAACGGGTTAACGGGTTTGGGGTTATTGGATATTGGGTTTTTCATTAACCCAAAAGGCTTATTGGGTTCACACCCGTTTATGGGTGTGAACCCACAACAGATGCAGCAGCAGCATGTGCTGCTGCTGCCAGCGCACAGCCCGGCCAGTAGCTGCTTGCCGGCGGCGGAGAAAGGCCGCCGGCGGCGGTCCCAGCCGCCGACGGCGCGGCCATGAGTCGGGCCCGGGAGAGGGCTGTTGGAGAGAGAGAAAAAGAGAAAGAGAGAGAAGCAGCAGCTGGAGAAGAAGGAGAAAAAAGAAAAGGAAAAAGAAGAAAAGGAAAATAAGGAGAAGAAGAGAAAGGGTTGGGCGGCAGCGGCGGCGCCGGCAGCGGGGCGCGGCGGCGCCGGCTGCGGGCGCGCGCGGCGGCGGAACAGGGAGAGGGGAGTTTAGAGAGGGAGATAATTGATTAGGGGCTTAATTAGAGAGAGAGAGAAGTAGAGAGAGAAATTAAAGAGGGGAGAGAGAATTTTTGAATTAGAGAGGGAGAGAGAGGATTTTAAAAGGGAAGAGGAGAGAGAGAAGGCGATGGAGGACTCGCTGGAAAAATCCAGAGAAGAGAAGAGAAAGGAAAAGAGAAGAAAAGGAAAAGAATTTAAAATAATAATTTAATCATATTTTAATATGGTCAAAAATTGACTAGCTCCGAATGATGCCCAAAAATTATAAAAAATAGAGAATATTATCCTGAGACTTAAGATGAAGACGATTTTTAGAAATTCAATCCGGTTTGCAAATTAAAAATCCCGGAAGATGTCACCGATACAGGCGACACCGGTTTGGCCGGATTTTCGATAAATGCAGAAAAATCCCCAAAGATACCCGAACATAGCTTATGTGATTGTAAGATATACGGTGAAAGACAATTCTCAAAATTCTACTCCGTTTGTGAAATAAAATTCGGAAAGCCGATTAGCGGTATCGGTCGATGCCGACTACGGAGTTTTTCCAAAATAATCCAGAAAATTTCCAGAAAATCTTAAAAAATCTAAAATATTAGAAACTAATTTTTAAAACTGAAATAGGCTCAATCGGACTACCACAGAGGTCAAATCAATTTTGTATGTCATATCGCGTACCAATACGGTAATACGTACACGGGGATCAGGATGTTACAAAATTGAACAATCTATTTGGTATTTTTGGCTAGGGTTTGGGAAATCAAGAAAGGGTTTTTGGGAAAAGATTTTGATTCAACTTCCTCATCTTTGTTTCTAGTTTTTCCCAAAGATTTTCTTTGAGTTTTTTATTTCCATTCCTTTGGTTTTCTCCACACTTGAGCTACATCTACTATCTTATTCTATAGGATCTTTGTGTGGGAAAGAGATTGTTTGTGGTTGTTGTTTAGACTACCAAGTTGAAAACCCTTCATTTGCTTGGCTTTGTGCCTTTCCCTCATTGTGTTGAGAAGGTTGTGCATTTGGGTTGTATCCCTCAAGTTGTGAGGTGATCCTTGTGTAGCTTTGTGCTAATCCCTCAAGTTGTGAGGTGATTGTTTGTTGGCTTGGAGTTGTGCCTCAAGGAGGAGGTTGTGTTTGTAAGGAGAGGAGTTGGGTACTCCTTGTGATTGTATTGCCCCAAATCCTCGGTGGAGGTTCCCTTTGTGGGAGTCCTTTGTGGACAAGCTAGTGGACTTAAAATCCTTCTGGGTGAAGGCGGGGATGTAGAGCTGGGTGCTCGAACCTCGAAACATATCTTGTTGTTTGCGCTTGATCCCTTGACTCTCTCTCTCTCTCTCTTTATTGTGCCTTGCATCTATTCATATTGTTCATTCATAATTACTTGCTTGGCTTGTTTGAGTGTGCATCTCTTGTAATTGCAATTAGTTTTTAAATTCCACATTAAGTTCATTAGATTAGCATTATCACCTATTCACCCCCCTCTAGGTGATTTCAATTGGTATCAGAGCCTCAGCTCCTGATATTAGGTTTAACCACCTAGGAGTGAGATCTTGGTTTGCTAATCTTCATTTGCATTTTCATTTGCACACATTTAGTTTGCACTCATGGATAGCCCTCCTATGTTTGATTTTGCTAGACATGATATTTGGATGGCCAAGATGAGTAGTCATTTAAAAAGCCTAGGACATCTAGTTTATCAAGCCTCCACTATGGAATCCTTCCCTAATAGTAGCAAGCATAAAAAGGCTAATGCATTAGCCCTTAAAACACTTAGAGCATCTCTAAATGAAGATCTTTTACATGTGTTTGCTAATTATGATTCGGCTTTTGTAGTTTGGAGTATATTGACGTCTCCCGAGCTACCAAGGATTGTCAACAAGTTGAGGAGATCTAGGAGAGACATGTCCGACGAGCATTGCCTCATGGTCCAAGGGAAAGACTCCCTTGAGGTACATTCGGATTCTCCACTAGATGATAGCTCTAGTTCATATTGCCATGGATGTTTTGAAGTTCAAATTTTAAATGTAGAACTTGCATCTAAACTTGAAAATTTTGTAGAAAAACATGATTCTTTGAAAAAGAAGCATTTTGAATTAAAAGAAGAAATGAAAGATTTGTGCTCAACTTTTGAAACGGTTTTGCAAGAGAAGGAAGAGATTACTAGTGAACGTGACTCACTAAGATCTCAACTAGACCTTGCCTTAAAAGAGATTGATGTTTTAAAAAGCAAAGATGTTTGTGATGATATTTTGAAAAATAATGAGATGTTGTCTTCAAAATTGGATTTTGTTTTAAAAGATAACCTTACATTGAAAAATGAAATTGATTTTATTACAAAAGAATTGGATTTAGTTTTGAAGAAAAATGAATCTTTAAAAATTGATATAGATTCTCATGTTTGCCATGCTAGTATAGATTCACCTAGCACATCTATTGCATGCTCCACTTTATCTTTAAGTATTGAAAATGATATAAATATTTTAAAGAAAAGCGTTGATTGTTTGGGCTCCACTTTGAGCCAATGTGCTTTAAATCATACACGCTTGGAAACCTTGGTTCGAAAGAAACAAGTTCCATCTTTGCATGCACACTCTCCACAGCATACACATGCTTCCCACGGTCACCACCATCACATGTATGCTCATGTGTATATTTGTACACATTGTGGTCGAAAAGGCCACCTTGCTAGATTTTGCTATGATCTTTACATGTTGAAAATTTAGCAAATAATCTTGTTTGGATTAGGAAAGATACTAACACCTATGGACCCAAAAGAAAATGGGTACCAAAGACCACCCTTAAAATTTTTGATGTAGGTGTGGGCTCTCGCATCACGTGAGAGTAGCGGTGCCTTGAAGTGGATGCGTTCCGTGCTTAAAGAAAACAATTTGGATGCATCACTTTCAAGGGGAGTTTGGTGGAGGAGGACACCATTGGTTTGGAGAACTAGAGAGGTGCCTTCATCGGTTTTGGTATCGATCTCTAACTCCCATTTTTATTTACATGCTTTCACATCATTGATTTATAGCATGTCATGTTTTAAAGCTCATTATGATTATGCCATGTGATTTAGATTAGTGATATACATGTTTAGTTATTTGAGACACCCACGGACCTATCTTTGTGTTCTCACCTTGTTTTTAACTAATATGTTGCTCTAAATCTAATACATATGCATACACATAATGATCATATAGATGTTTATGATTTTTGTTTTGATGCTTATAGTTTATTATGTTAAATGCCACGATTCTTAGATCAATGACATGCATGTATAGCTCTTGAGATCACCCATGGTTAGATGAACCCATTTGTTTTGTTCTCACCATTCGTTTAGCTATTATGTATATCATGATTCTAATAGCATGTGAATTTTCTTCATGATCATTTTTATGTCTATCATGTTGATTTATGTGTCATTTTATGCTTCATGATTTGATTACATGTTTAGATGTTAGTTTTCATTAGAACTATTATATATACTTGTACATAGAATGGGCCACAAATAAAATTTATATATGTTTGTGCTTGGATGCTTATTAGTACCCATTAGATGTTCTAGTATAGTCTAATTTTGATGATTCATGCATTCTAACTTGTATTCCCTATTTTGGACATGTTTTTATAATCATGTGTTTTCACTTCATGTATATGTTTATTTTGTCAAACCTTAAGATATACATGTATACCCCTTGAGTCATTTGCTTTTCATGCAAATCTTTATTTTGGACTCAAAATTGTGTTTAGGGATATGTATGTGTACTTTTTGTTTTGTCAAAACATACATATGCCTTGAAGTATAAATTAGTTTTATTGAAAATTTTAGATTTTCATGTTTCATGTTTTAAGGAATTTCAATTGAGCTTATTGTCTATCTTTCATGATTATGTCCTTCACATCGTGTTTGTACACTCACATTTATTGTTTACTCATGTGTTTGTTTACAGAGTCATATTTATGTTTAATTGAATTAGAGTGTTGACTATCATGTGGATTTCATGTTTCATGAAAAATAATTTTGTTTTATTCCTTACTTGAAGGATTTCGTACTAGTTTACAAATTTTTCTTATAACTAGTTGCGATATTCTTCATTTGGTAGAGTTTTTCAAACAAAGCCTATTTTCAAACCTATTTTTGAAAACCCCTACCTTCCATGGGTGGTTGGATGGGAGATCATGCTCATGTATGCTTTATAGTGAAAATCATTTTAAACTTGAACATGGTTGGGTGGTAGTTATATGATGTATACACTTGATCATTATTGTTGTTTCAATTGGTATCATTGAATTCTTTCAATTAGTATCAATTTTGACCTTTCTTGTATACTCATATATGTTTGTATGTATGTATGCTTTCAATTCCAAGAGTATCAATTTCAATTGGTATCTAACTTTTCATACATATATATGTTTTTATTTGTGCTTATTATATTCATATATTTTAGAGCACAAATTTTGATCATGATAAAGCTTGTTTTATAATGACTATCTTGTTTCAATTGACTAGTTTTCAATTGGTATCCACATACAAGCTTATTCATTGTTTCATTTGGTATTTCATAAAGAGGGAGAAAACATGTATTTCATCTTTCAATTGGTATTTCAAAAATTTCAATTGGTATTTGTTTTCCACTCCCATACTTTATGACTGAAAATTTCAATTTGGTATCACATGTTCAAAATGAAAAATATTTACAATTGGTATCAAAATTTTTGTTTAGACATTCAAAATTTATTATGTTTAATTTCAATTGTATCAAGATTTTTATATGTTTTGCTTAAAATTGGTATCAATATGTTTCCTTTCAATTGGTATCAAGATGCTTTACTTTGACAAATTTTTAATTGATATCTTAATTGATTGTCACCCCTTACTTACATCATTTGTGTTTTAGACAAAAAGGGGAGAACATTGTTTTTATTATTTTTAACCCTTTGTTGATTCTTTGTTTCGAGCAAAAAGGGGAGAAAAATTTATTGATTTGGTTTTGCTTTTACCCCTTTATTGATGATTGTTTCTTTGTAGTAAAAAAGGGGAGAAGATTTTGTTTTGTTTTGATTGTTCACCCCTTGTTGATGATTGACAAAAAGGGGGAGAAAGATTTTGAGTTTATATATGCACATTTATGTTTTGCATATATTAAGTTTAATTTAGTTTAACTTTAATTGGTATCTAGAACAATGTTTTGTTTTTGACAATTTCATTGGTATCTAGACCTTTTATTGTTTATGCATATCTATGCATGTTTCATGTTTCATATTCATTGCATATTTATGTTTATTTGTTTATGCATGAGTTAAGGGAAGCTTCTTTGAAGCTTAACTTTAATCCATGCATATATAACTCCATGAGTTTTGTCATCATCAAAAAGGGGGAGATTGTTGGCCCATAGGCCTTCCACTCTAGTTATGATGATGATTAACTCATGTAGTTATGTGTACTAATAATCTTGTGATTTTAGTTTCAGATCATTAATCAAGATATTAGTTGGTGATTAGCTTCAACAAGATGATTTGGAAGCTTTCACATGTTGATTCAAGAGCCCGAGCGTCAAAGATCATATATAGCACTTGCTCGGTGGATCAAGGAGTTTTGGATCGAGTCGGCTTGGAGACGACGCTCTACAAGAAGACATCGGTACCATAGTTTAGTTTTGTGTTTAGATCCAAATTGTAAAGATTAGAATAGTATGATATGCTCAAGTTCACAACACACACGTTTCATGTTTTGAATATTGGTTTTCGGTTTTTCCGTTTTTGGTTTAACCGATCTTGGTTTCATGAATAGATAGATCAAAACAAGTTTACATGGTTTAATGTATATAAGATTTGTTCTATATACATGCATGCTTCAACTTCCTAGACAAACTTAGTTTTGACTTACTTATTCATGTGTTTTATGTTTTGGTATTTTTAAACAAAACATATTTTGGAATTAAAGTCAAAAATATGGATATATATATGTTTCATGTATATAGGATTATATCCATATACATCATGCCTAAATGTTGTTTAATATCATGTTTTTGTGTTTGGATAAGTCTTGGACAAAATGTATTTTCATTTCAAAAATCCAAGTTTTAGAAAATACAGTTTTTGATTTTTGGTAAAAATAAGAAGACACAAAAATAGTTTCATATGCTTGATATTTGAGTTAAAATGTTTATCACAAGTTTATATATCAATGCAAAATGGTAAAACAAATTTTGGGGATTTTTAGAAAAGATAAAAGATTTTTTAGAAATATTTTTGACCCAGTTTCTGACCCAGACTGTGGCTGACAGGCTAGGTCGGTCGACCGAAACGGTCGACCAAACCAAGAGCCGGCCGACCGTTGCGGTCGACCGACGTGCACAGCCCTGTGCACGTTTGTCAGACACAGGGCCGATCTGCCGGTCGGCTGACCGGATCAGAGAGCCTTGCTCTCTATATCTGGGCGGTCGACCGAGCGGTCGACCGGAACATAGAAGTCTGCTCTCTGTATCTGGGCGGTCGGTTGGGCGGTCGACCGAGTTTGCCCAACGGTCATATATATGACCGTTGGCGGTCGACCGCCAGCCTGTCAGGCTGCCAGATCAGCCTAAACGGCTAGTTTTCTGTTTGGGCTATAAATACCCCATTGAAGAGAGGTTTTCTCTAAGATTTTTGGTGCTAATTTTTCCTGACTCTCTAGTGTTTTCACAGCAATCAAAAGAAGTTTTTGGGCTTTAAATTGAACAATCTATTTGGTGTTTTTGGCTAGGGTTTGGAAAATCAAGAAAGGGTTTTTGGGAAAAGATTTTGATTCAACTTCTTCATTTTTGTTTCTAGTTTTTCCCAAAGATTTTTTTTGAGTTTTTGATTTCTATTCCTTTGGTTTTCTCCACACTTGAGCTACATTTACTATCTTATTCTATAGGATCTTTGTGTGGGAAAGAGATTGTTTGTGGTTGTTGTTTAGACCACCAAGTTGAAAACCCTTCATTTGCTTGGCTTTGTGCCTTTCCCTCATTGTGTTGAGGAGGTTGTGCATTTGGGTTGTATCCCTCAAGTTGTGAGGTGATCCTTGTGTAGCTTTGTGCTAATCCCTCAAGTTGTGAGGTGATTGTTTGTTGGCTTGGAGTTGTGCCTCAAGGAGGAGGTTGTGTTTGTAAGGAGAGGAGTTGGGTACTCCTTGTGATTGTATTGCCCCAAATCCTCGGTGGAGATTCCCTTTGTGGGAGTCCTTTGTGGACAAGCTAGTGGACTTAAAATCCTTCTAGGTGAAGGCGGGGATGTAGAGCTGGATGCTCGAACCTCGAAACATACCTTGTTGTTTGCGCTTGATCCCTTGGCTCTCTCTCTTTATTGTGCCTTGCATCTATTCATATTGTTCATTCATAATTACTTGCTTGGCTTGTTTGAGTGTGCATCTCTTATAATTGCAATTAGTTTTTAAATTCCGCATTAAGTTCATTAGATTAGCATTATCACCTATTCACCCCCCCTCTAGGTGATTTCAGAGGGGCTCCTGCTTCCTTTCCAACCCCTACGACGATCTGACCGTGCATGTTGTCCCGCGAATTGCTCTGCGCCGGGGTCAAGATCGAGGGGAGAACAACGTTGGGGACGATGAGAAAGGGTAAAAGGGAAAATGAAAATATATAAACAAGTGATGACTAGGAGAAAGTAGTTTATACTGACGTGAATGAGGCTATAGCGAATCAAATTATGACATTGAGTTTTTTTTTATAATTATGTAAGAAAGTAGCTGGCTGCACGAAAATTTTCATTGTGAAAACTCTCTTTATGTCTCTAATTATTTTTCTAATGTCCTAATATGCTTGAAACTCTCAATTTATGAAAATTCTTTTTATTTGTCCTTTCTTTTTCTGATTGGAAACTCTCAGATTACACAAACTCTCTCTCTCTCTCTCTCTCTCTCTCTCTCTCTCTATTCTTTCCCCCCATTTTATTCATTATTTTTTTACTTTTTCTAATTATCTTTGTGATTCTCTTTTTTCAATTCTTTTGTGAGATGTTTTTTCTAAATATTTTTTCCTTTCTACGTTTTCGCTCATTCTTATTTTCCTATATTTTTTACTTTTTTGTTACAATTACTCGTTGCTTGGTTTATATATTTTTTTTCATGATTATTTTTTATAATTCTTATTTTTAAGCTTATTTTTTGATATTATTTATTTTACAGTAAAAAAGGAGCGAAAAAATCAATATATATGGCATCGACCAAATACTATTGTGCTCTTGGCTATTTTGTTCTCTAAATCTCTTGGTATTACTTTTCACTGTTTTGTTATTTTTTTTTTAATTTATAATTTTATTGTTTATTGCTGGTTTATAAATATGCTAAAAATTAGATGGGTCATGCTTGATTCATACTTGAGCACAAAGAGAAAAGACTAAGGAAATGAAAAAAATATCTCAAATTGGCTTTGTTTTGGAACAATAACTGTCTCATATATATATAATTATTTATATATACAGGGAGTTGATTCGCCTAAGAATGGTTCTTACGTATTTCTGTGAGAATTTTCACGTGGATCGCCGGATCTGATAGAGATCTGTTTTATTTGCTTTGATCTATCAGATCCGACGTCCTACATGAAAGTTCTTTGTGAGAACTATTCTTAAGGGATCAGCTCCCCCCTCTCTCTCTCTCTCTCTCTATATATATATATATATATATATATATATATATATATATATATATATATATATATATATATATATATATATATATATATATATATATATATATGGGGTTATTGTACCTCAGCCTGCAGGCTGAGATAGTTTCTCAGCCGGTGGGACGTGGCTGAATATATGCCATACATCGGCCGCAGTGTGTTGGCGCCAAAAAATCAAAAAAATCCCGCCTAAACAATTATGAAACAAATTGACCAAAATACCCTTTTTTAATTCTAAACTGGAATAAAGTCATGAACAAACAAAATTTCAGTTGAATATATCTACAGTTATAAAATTCGTAATTTTAATACATCGAAAAATATAATTAAAAAAATTGGATCAATATAATGTAAAATAAGAAGAAGCATTGAAAATTTAAAAAACATGCCATGGTCGCAGACTTATTACAATATAACAACTGCGACACAGTCGCAGTCACTAGTCGCACTCATAGTATAACAAAACGTTTTTATGCGACCTAATACAATATAATTTCAATTTTATATAACAACTGCGACACAGTCGCAATCACTAGTCGCAGTCATTGTATAACAAAACTTCTTTATATAACGTCTGCGACCCTAGTCGCATTCTATCGTACAACAATGCGACCTCCTTCAGTACTGCGACCAAAGTCGCAATCTTCTTTCCCATGCCTTATGTAAAAGATTTTTAATATGCGACTAGGGTGAATTAGCCATGCGACCCTGAGATCAATTCGTGTATATCAAATCTTATAAAAATTACTATATTAATTACACTGAATTAAATGAAGTAATTAATATTCTTTCTACCGTGATACAACAACAGTCTAGAAAAAAGAGATGCACTAATGTTAATCTCGAGAAAGGAAAGATGTGCACCATACGTAATCTAAAGATATAGGCAAACAATTCTATAAAAAGTTAATTTGTACTTCATGTATTAAACCTCTGGAAAAAAAAAGAACTCTTCGGATTCTCCCGCAATAAATCTTCAATTAAATATTTAATTTTTTTTACCACTTCCTACCATACTCAACACTCACCTGTAACAATTATTATTACTATTCACGTTCTTCCACAATATTGACCTTTATATAATGCTTGTAACTAATATATTATCTCATACCTAAAAACTATATTTTTATTCTTCCTTTTCAATTTGATTTCAAAAACTTCCAAAAAAATAATTCATTCTTGAATCATGTCTTCCCCATCTTCTTCTTCTGAACACTTAGATTTCAACTTCAATCGTTCCCCACCGGTCCTTTGTCTTCAGGATATTCTAGTGAATCTGATACCAGTCTGAACTTCACTCCTTTTGACTATCTCACTACATCAAATAATGTATTAACTGATCCTCCTATTCATGATGATAATGAAGTTTTAATGTGGGTTAGTGAAGAAGACATTATTCCTCTGCCACTTGACGGAGACATGCTTGATGAAAGCATGTCCTCTGATGCTGTAGGCTCGCTTCCTAACAACGGGTCAGACGAAGAGCTTGATAGAGACGATCCATTCTGGGAGTTCATCGGTGAAACAAAAAACCTCAAAAATAAGAAGATGATGAGGAAATAAGTGATGAAGAGGAAGAGCAGAAGAATGAAGACGATGAATCTGCTTATGATGGTGATAATGACGAGGATTAGGATTTCCTGATCTTCTGATATTCAATTATATTTTATCTTCTTTTAAAAGCTTTTAATTCTATTTTTTTGTAAGGTCTCTTTCTCACTATATTAACTTATAAGCTCTTTTAATTACATATCCCAACTGCGACTGCTGCTCTTAAACACTGCGACCATAGTCGCAGTCCTACTACTGATGCAATAATTAAAAATAATTCATACGTTATAGGCGGCTGAGACAAAAGATACGGTGAACTGCGACTATAGAATCAGTCCTTATTCAGACAACAGTCAAAAATAAAGAACAAAAAGAATATAAAATAATACGTAAACTGTGATTATACTATTGCTCTCGTTAAATACTGCGACCATAGTCGCGGTACTGCGATCATAGTCGCAGTCCATGGTCGCATAATATATGTAAAAACCAATTTAATTTTTAATAGGAGGATCGGACAAACATTCAGAAATTATACGAAGGACAGTATTTGATGACTAACGGTTGACAATTTATGGTCGCAGTTACTTAATCATTTATCAGTTCCCAATGCAACTATGGTCGCAATAATGTACTGTTTTGGAGTTCAAAGTAATTTAAAATTATAGTGTATTAACTTTTAAACTGTTTTGGATAACTAAACAGTCAACTAGGAAGTATACAATTTTTGGAAAAGGTAGAAAATATATTTGAGAGATATTCACGTGGTCCGAGATCTTAAACCTTTTGGAATTCCGGGATTAAAAATATATAAAGGGTTATGAGCAAAGGATTAAAAACATACTAAGTTATTTTTGCTCAAACTCGTTACTCTCACTGTTCGGAAAATAGATTCAAAAAAATGTCTTCACCACCGTCTTCACCGGAAAGAAGCCAATCATCTAATGATGATTGGATGTTTAGTTCTGAACCGATGTCTCGCTACGGGTCAGAATCTGAGCTTGATACAGACGACCCGTTCTGGGAGTTCATTGATGAACCAAAACACAAACATGAAGAGGAAGAAAGCGAAGAGGAGAATGTCGCTGAAGAGGAGGAAGAGACGGAAAGCGATACAGAAGACGAAAGGATGACTCTTGACGACGAATCTGATTACGATGGTGATGACGAGGATTAGAAGTTTAAAAAATTGTATTTTGTATTTTTTTTAAATATATATAAATCTGTTTTCTAAAGTTAATTGTGTGAATTACATTTTTTACTACTATGTCTTGGTTGAAATGCTGTACAATTGTTACAAACCTTCATTTTAAATATTTTACGCTAAACGAATATACTGCGACCATGGACGCAGTTAATAATTATATTACTTCACCCATATAAATTTTTAAAATAAAAGGTTGCGACTTTGGTCGCAGTTGCAGGACGCAGACTTAATAAATAAACTGCGACCTTGGTCGCAGTTGCTGGTCTTTAGTCTTAATCAACAACAACACTGCTACCTTGGTCGCAGTTGCTAACCGTAGTCTTAATAAAATACAATGCGACCTTGGTCGCAGTTGCTGGTTTTTGGACTTAATAAAATACACTGCGAACTTGGTCGCATTCGCTGGTCTTTATTTTTAATCAACAACAACACTGCGACCTTGGTCGCAGTTCTGGCCGCAGTCTTAAAAAAATAATCTGCGACCTTGGTCGCAGCTGCTGGTCTTTAGTCTTAATCAACAACAACACTGCGACGAGGTGACACGTCACCGCAGAAGTTGCTCAGTCGCAGTCTTTGATCGCAGTGTCGACCCTGGTCGCAGTTGTTTCTGTTTGCAATGTAGTCTTATGCGACCTTGGTCGCAGTGTCGTCTCTGGTCCAAGTTGTTTTGTTTGCAATGCATGACTACGACCAACGTCGTAGTTTATTAAAAAACAAATATGATTTTTATTTATGTCCAGGCATTTATCTCCAGGCATGTGAAAATGATACAAAACGCTCTCTTATACAATAAGATTGAGTGTTACAATACAGCAGTATAAAGAAGACTAAACATCAAAAGAGCCCTTGTTGACTAAGAGCAGTGGTGTTATTGAGGTCTGATGGCAGCAGAATCCTCCGATTCCACCTGACCCTCCAAAGTGGCGGGATACGATCCCTCGTTGATGAACATCTCTTCCACCAGAAGGTTATCCAGTGCTACCCGCCGCTATATCCACCACATCCCCCGCCGCCATACCCACTCTGACCATCCCGTACCAGCAAGCTTGACTGGTGCATCAAGTCCGAGGAGATCTTGGTGAGGGTTAAGTCCTCGTCAGGGATCATGACTTCTTCCCTTGTGAACGACGAGTATCATGACTTCTTCCCTTGTGGACGATGAGGTCTATGACTTCTTCCATTGTGGACGAACATCGATCAAGTTCGTCCATAGGGTCATCTTCATCCATGGAGGCAGGCCCTGTTAGAGACTCTGAAGAAGGCGGAAATTCTCAGAGCAATTGCTATCGAAAGAAAACAGTCTAATTGTGGGAGAGGGTGAGCCCTATTTATAGGCAGCCCATAATAACCATAATTAATGGTTCATTAATCAGAACCGTCGGCCTTAATGATCGCACAACTATCGAAGTCCAATGGAAGGCTGACGCGTGGAGTGTCGTTTCAAGAAGCGTCGAAGACGCTGGTCTACAACCGCCAGCGCCGGTTTGGCATTAAAAGACATTAACGCCTAAGCCCAATGAAGAGCCGACGCGTGGACAACCGCTTCGGGAAACAACGAATGGTGCGGGTTCGTCAACGTAGACTTGACGTTTAAAGATCTCATAAAATCTTTATGACAGGCCGTGTCTCTCGGAGTGACTCCAAGTCGCGTCCCCTCAGCAAACTTTTCATTTTTCATTTAGATTCAAAAAATGACTTAATCCAAAACAACAACACGGCTACCTTGGTCGCAGTTGCTGGCGGCAGTCTTAATCCAAAACAACACTATGATCTTGGTCGCTATGCATGTTAATATAAAGGAAACACTTACTTAACGTACTGCGACCTAAGTCACAGTCCATGTAATGCAACCCTAGATTGCAGTTGCTGGCCATCTTTATCAATAACAACACTGCGACCTTGGTCGCAATTAACCATTTACACTGCGACCAAAGTCTCTGACTAAGGTCGCAGTTTAAATGTACACTGCGACCAAAGACTCTGACTACATTATATACAAAAAAATTAAACTATAAGTAGAAATTTATCGCAGGTTGAAAAAATTGATCTGAAAAGATTTTATATTTTCAGAAAAAATTTTATCGCAGACTGAAAAGGATAAACTAGATCTTTCAAAAAAGTGGTAAAGAAATAGGGCGAAAAGTAATTTATATAAAATAACCTAAATCCTATAAAGAGCGGCAAAAAAAAGGGGGGAAAATAATAATAAACAATAAGGAAAGTTATCGAAAGGGGTATTTGGTAATTTAACTTCTTCCTAAAAGCGGGCCGCAAGTCAGTGAGGTAACAAATTGAGCCACGTCACCGCAGGCTGAGAGAGTACTCTCAGCCCGCAGGCTGATATACATTTCTCTCTCTCTCTCTCTCTATATATATATATATATATATATATATATATATATATATGAGAAAAATGGATATCAGCCGGCAGGCTGAGAGAACTCTCTCAGCCTGCGCTGACGTGGCTCAAATTGTCACGTCACTGAGTTGCGGCACGCTTTTAGGCGACTGTTAAATTACCAAATACCCCTTATGAAAAGCAACTCTTAGAGCGTTCCCTTGATTATTGTTTATTATTATTTTTCCCCCTTTTTTTTGCCGCTCTTTATAGGGTATTCTATATAAATTACTTTTCACCCTATTTTCCTGACCTCTTTTTGAAAGATCTAGTTTCATCTTTTCAGTCTGCGATAAACTTTTTTTCTGAAAATATAAAATCTTTTTAGATCAATTTTTTTTTCGAAAAGCTTTAATGTCGACGTCTGAGCAGTATACCGACGATCTTAATTTGGAAGATATTACATCTGGATCTACTTTCTCTCAGAATATTGAAAATCTTGAAGGGTTGACATCTCTGCATGCCGATCAACAGGTTTTTATTGTTTATATATATTTTAAAAACAATTTTTGAAATATTGATTTTTTTTCTCTTAGACTATGAGGTACTGCGACCGTTTTAATATTCGGTCGCAATCTTATTTGAAAATAATCTCCGGCTGTGAATTCTTTTTTTCTAGGGTATGCGTTTTAGGTCGCAGTCTTTAATAAGGAGTAATATAGATTTCTTCACATACGGATAACTGCGACTTAGGTCATAGTCTTTAGTAAGGAGTAATATAGATTTCTTCACATGCGGATAACTGCGACTTAGATCGCAGTCTTTAATAAGGAATAATATAGATTTATTCACATACTGATAACTGCGACTTAGGTCGTAGTCTTTAATAAGGAGTATTATAGATTTCATAACTGCGACTTTGGTGGCAGTCTTGAATAAGAAGTAATATAGATTTCTTCTCATACGGTTAACTGCGACCTTGGTCGCAGTAATTGATAAGAAGTAAATTATTTTTCATCTGTTATGCGACCTTGGTCGCATTTATATAACTTATATTTTATTCATTTAATTGGTGTAATTTTTTTTTTGGTAGGATATGAATGCACATGGAGAAATGTCTGGAAGCTCAGATAAGTTTTTAGGGAAACAGTTCTTGTCGCATATGGAAGCATACAATTTCTACAATTCTTTTGCAAGGAATAGAGGTTTTAGCGTGAGAAGAAAAGGTACAGATAAGTCACGGAAGCCTCCACATGAGATTATTTGCAGAAAATTTTGCTGCAACAAGGAAGGTCTGAAGAAATTATGTGACAAAAGACAAGATGGGCTTACAGTGCATCGTCGAGTTAACACTAGAGTAGGTTGTCCTGCTGAGATGCATATCCGTCTTCGTTTATTTCGGACTCAAGTCGATATTGGGTTATCACAAAATTTGTTGATACTCATTCACATGAATTGTCTAGCCCTGATAAGGTACATCACCATTACTCTCACCAGTCTCATCGTTCAACAATTAGCAGAAGCATTATGAGCAATCTGGTTGATGTTGGAATGCGGCCTTCAAATATTTCCCGCGTTGTGAATGCAATGAGCCAGGGAGAAGGCTTTGAAGAAGTGCGCCCTCAACAAGTTATTGATTTCACTCGTCAATGTAGAAATAACTGCGGTGATGAGTTTATTGCTATTATCAAATATTTTCAAGAGAAAGCCGAGACCGATCCAGAATTCTTCTTTTCAAGTGAAGTCGATAACGCGGGCACACTGAGAAGCATTTTTTGGGCTGATGGAAGAGCTATTTCCTCGTATCTTACCTTCTGTGATGTGATCGTTTTTGACACCACATACAGAACTAATCACTTGAGCTTGCCATTTGCTCCATTCACTGGAGTAAATCATCACCGGCAGTCAATTTTGTTCGGCTGTGCTTTGCTTGCTGATGAGCAGAGGGATACTTTTGTTTGGTTATTCCAAAAATGGCTCAAGTGCATGCATGGAGTTGAACCCAAGCTGATTATTACTGATCAGGATGCGCAGATTGGTGATGCCATCAAGATTGTTTTCGCAACTTCTCGGCATCGTTACTGTTTCTGGCATGTGCGGAAACATATTGCCGAGCAACAAATCCCAATGGCAAACAAGTATGGAGAAGATATGGTCTCCGATTTTCATGCTTGGTACACCTCCCGCGATATAAGGACTTGTGAGGAAAGATGGCGTCTGATGAGTGAAAATATCAGTTAGAAGAAGAAGATGACAGTTGGTTGATGAAGATGTACATGCTTCGTGGACACTGGGTTAATGCATATCTCAAGGATGTTTTCTGTGCTGGAATGACAACCAGTCAGAGGTCCGAGAGTATTAATTCCTTTTTTGATGGTTTTGTTAACTCAAACACTAAACTAGTGGAATTTGTTCACCAATATGATAAAGCCGTTGCTTCCCGTCGTGCATCTGAATCTCTTCAAGATTTTAGGGGTTTGAATTCTGTGCCCAATTGTACATCCAATCCATATGAGATACAGGTTTCGAAGTTGTATACACCGAAGATTTTTCAGTTGTTCCAAAATGAATGGGCAGTTGTAATGACACTGTTTTCAGAAGAGGTGGAACATGACAAACCTGGATCAATATATTTGGTTGGTAATTTTTCAGAACCAAAAGACAGCTGGGAAAAGGTCAGTTATGATAAACGAGAGGAACTTCATGTTTCTTGCAGTTGCTCGTTATTTGAAACAGAGGGTATCCTATGTGGACATATTCTGTATATTTTGTGGCGCAATCACGTTACACATATACCGGAATCATATATACTTCAGAGATGGAGGTTGGATGCTCGTTACAAAAACATTGCAATTGAAAATGGCATGAGGCTTTTTCCCAGTCAAGGCACTCCACGGACGGCTAGATTGTTGACAGTTCATTCAAAATTTAATGCAATTGTGAACATGGTCGCTGATTCTGATGAAAATATTTCAAAGTTGGAGGCAGTTTTGGAAAGTTTTGCCCAAGATACAACTAGAGAATACAGAGCAATGTCAGGAAATGATCGTTCATCACAGCCTAAAACTGCGGTTGGTTCCAGTGGATCCGTTGTCGTATTGCGAGATGGTAAAGAATTGAATATACGTGATCCAATTGGTCCTGTACCAACCAAGGGGAGGCCTAGAGCTGCATCCAGGCTTAAATCTGGTTTTGAAGATTCTATTTCTCAGAAGGAAGTTAAGCATCGAAGATGTGGTAACTGCCAAGAGCTGGGCCATTACAGGACTGGTTGTCCGTTATTGGTATTACATTAAACCTGTTAATAATTTTTTTTTCTAACGATTAATCTTAAAAATTCTTACTATTTAATTTTTTTTGGCAGAAGAAGTAGCTTTGGGTTGCTTCCATCTCGAAGGAACAAAGACTTCAATTTTTTTTATGAAGTGCGACCAGGGTCGCACAGTGTAGAGAGATTAAGTTGATTTCTGACACTGGCATGTAATTATAATCAGATTTATTATCATGCTTTGATTTCTACTGTATTATTTTTGTTTGTAGTTGTACTTTAAAGTTTTAATGCTACTTTATAGTTTAATTTTTTTTGTTTATAATGTAGTCAGAGACTTTGTCTCGTTGTACATGGTTAATTGCAACCAAGGTCGCAGTGTTGTTATTGATAAAGATGGCCAGCAACTTCAATCTAGGGTCGCATTACATGTACTGCGACCAAAGTCGCAGTACGTTAGGTAGGTTTTTCCTTTATATTAACACTCATAGCGACCAATGTCGCAGTGTTGTTGTTGATTAAAACATTGCCGCCATCAACTGCGACCAAAGTCGCATTGTATTTTACTAAGGCTGCGGCTATCAACTACGACCAAAGTCGCAGTACGTTAAGTAGATTTTTTCCTTTATATTAACACGCATAGCGACCAATGTCGCAGTGTTGTTGTTGATTAAAACATTGCCTCCATCAACTGCGACCAAAGTCGCATTGTATTTTACTAAGGCTGCGGCTATCAACTGCGACCAAAGTCGCAGTACGTTAGGTAGTTTTTTTCCTTATATTAACACGCATAGCGACCAATGTCGCAGTGTTGTTGTTGATTAACACAATTACTGAAGGCATGTTTGTTTCTAATATCAGTACGCAATAGTAAAAACCAAGTTGTAACAAATGAAGACTGTAAATAATCAATGGAACTTATAATAAATAAATGTATAGAAATGTGTATAAATTAAATCAATACAACAAAAAAATTATGCAATGAATTGCACTTGAAATATTTTTACATTTATAAAAAAATTGTGGTATATCAATAATTTGTCAACTATCAGTCTTCAAATGTCATATGTCGTACAATGTCTGTTTCTTCATCCCAACTCTTCTCTACATCTGCAAGCATCATGTATGCAAGCTCACTTCTTAGTTTCTGTACACCAGCAACCGTAACAGCATCAACAGCTGATAGATGATACCCAGACGCTATGCTTTCCATGTACTTGCATACATATATAGCGCAATCAACACTGAAATTTCCATAGAGCAATCATTAAATGAAATTAGATTTTGTACCAAAAAAAAAGTAGAAAATATGTAATGAAATTAGATGTCAAAAATTTATATACCTGTTTGCTTGTTGGGGGCATTTTGCGTATTTTATTTTATTTTTTCTCATTTTTTTTTTTAAATGAATCTGAAAAATCTCTATTAATCTATCTTTCTGCAATGTCAATAGGAACAAAAATTAGTATTAATCAAATTAATTGCAAGTTTCCAGTAATCAAAATATTAAACTTCAACTCACCATTATTCTTGCATCATTTTTGTAAAGGTTTGTTATACTACTTTTTTTGTCAGCTGGGACCAAAGAGTTATAAAAAATCCACTCTTCTGTGCTGCAATCGAATACCAGCAAGGTCCAGTGAAATTCCTGCTCGTCGGCACTATGTTTGTGATTGATCGGGAAGAACATGTACTGCATGTCAGCTGTCCAGTTTTTCAACAGCTTCTGCTTGATGAAATGACCTTCCAGATCTTCAATTTTATTTACAACACCGTGCTGCGGACAAGAAGAAAAAATTTTTAAATCGAATACAAAATGAATTTAAAATATAATAAAAATTTCTAAACTGCGACCTTAGTCGCACTATATTATTTAGTCGCAGTATATGAGTTAGTAGCAGTACATTTTAATTATAAACTGCGACCTTGGTCGCATCTCCGACCTTGGTCGCAGCTCCGACCTTGGTCGCAGGTCGTATCTGTTACTTTTTGTCGCAGTACCTGAGTTAGTAGCAATACATTTTAATTATAAACTGCGACCTTGGTCGCAGATCCGACCTTGGTCGCAGGTCGCAGCTGTTACATTTTGTCGCAGTACCTGAGTTAGTAGCAATACATTTTAATTATAAACTGCGACCTTGGTCGCAGTACATGTGTTAGTAGCAGTACATTTTAATTATTCACTGCGACCTTAGTCGCAGTACATGTGTTAGTAGCAGTACATTTTAATTATTCACTGCGACCTTAGTCGCAGTACATGATTTATGCCTACATAGAGAATATTAGTAATCTGTTCCAGAGTTGATATTACATTAAACCGTAAAGGAGAAAGTAGATTTTTACCCAAAATTCGCTTCGGAAGAATATGCTTTTTAATCCTTCTCTTTTCTCAAGATGCTGCATGTAGAAATGAATTACATTTGAATCTAAGTCTTTACTGAACATCAGGTCCTCAATGTCATTCCTTGAAATGATGATTGAATTATTGGTATCCTGATACGCAGTAGAACTGCAAGATATTTAAAACAAAGTTAGTAATTTAATTGTTCTTATATAAAGGTATAACAGAAATTTTTTGGATATGAATTAACTTACTCAGAGTAGGACTTGTCGAAGAATTTTTTTATAAGATCTTGTTGATGGGGCTGCAGAATTCTGTATGATGTGGTTTCGGTCAATTCTCTTGATGTGGAGGAAATCTCTTTGTCGCCGAAACCAGCGGTAGAACTCGCAGCCACAGGCTGTGGAAGAGGATTTTCATTTTTTTTCTTCTTCTGTTTTGGATAAACAAAGTCGGAGTCATCACGATCTCTTTCAGCGCGCTTTCGTTCTTTGACTCCCCTTCTATTGTTCCTTTAGATGTTTCCAAAACAGCTTCTTTTGAGGGTTGCTTCTGAGGCGGAGTATGTTCTTGAATTTCTTCTTCAGAAGCTCTATCTCTTTGGATTTCTTGAGTCATTTGACTTAGATCCAGAGAAAAACTTAGAATATCTTCCCCAGCAATAATTAAAACAGACTCAGAACCCATGATTTTATCCTCTTCCAGTTTTTTCTTCTTCTCCTCTTCAGCCTGCTTCTCCATCTGCTCCTTCATTCTTTTGTTCTCCATCTGCGCCTTCCTCCTCTTCTTCTCATTCTCTTCCTCCTCCCTCCTCCTCCTCTCCTGCCCTCCTCTTCCCTCCTCCTCTTCTCCTTCTCCTGCTCCTCCTTTTCCCTCTCTTCTTCTTCTCCTCTTCTTCCCTCATTCTATTCTCCTTCTCCTTCTCCTCCACTTCTCTCCTCCTGTTCTCCTTTTCCTTCTCTTCTTCCCTCTTCTTCTCCTGCTCTTTCTCTTCCTCTTCCCTCTTCCTCCTTTCATTCTCCTCCTCTTCCCTTCTTTTATTCTCCTGTTGCCTTCTTTGGTTTTTCTTCTCTTTTTTTCTCTTCTTTTTTTTAATTTTAATTCAGCCTCGATTTTTTTCTCTGTCTTCATATTTTCAATCTTTTTTTCAAGCTGAGAAACATAATCTCTCAAGAGCTGATTTGCAGACCTCAATCGTTTTATTTCTGCTGCTTGATCATCCGGTGTAGGTGGCAAATAACCTTCAAAAATTGGTTCTTGCTCACTCGTTTCAGCTCGATCTGGCTCCTTTTCCGTCGGGATGTCAGCCTCATTCAATGTATGGCCTCCTTCTTCTCCTTCACTTTCACCTTCTTCTTCTTCTTTTTCTTCACCTTCATCTTCATCTTCATCTTCTGCTGGTTCTTCTTCCTCATCCTCTTCCCCTTCAACTGGAAGGCCAACCATAATTTTTTCATCATTAGAGATGTTGGCCATTCGACTCAAAATCTGAAAAAAAACAGAATAAAGGTAAGCTAAAAATAAAACAATGAAATAATGATACTGCGACCATGGTCGCAGTTTATTTATGAAATATTTTAGATAAGATTGCGACCATGGTCGCAGTATGTTTGTCGTGCATAAATTTATCTGCCAAGACATGCAGCTCAACACTGCGACCATGGTCGCAGTATGTTTGTCGTGCATAAATTTATCTGCCAAGACATGCAGCTCAACACTGCGACCATGGTCGCAGTATGTTTGTCGTGCATAAATTTATCTGCCAAGACATGCAGCTCAACACTGCGACCATGGTCGCATTTCTGTTGAAAAGGGTATTTTCAAGAGAATGCGACCATGGTCGCACATTATTTGTCAGGCAGAAAACGAACTGCGACCTTGGTACTCAATACTGCGACTATGGTCGCATTTTATTTGTACTACACATAAAAAGAAGTTTAACTTACAATATTGCTGTCAATCTTTTTTAGATCAACTTCAAGTAGAGATCTGCCAATATTTTGGAGGTCCCATCTTACTGCGCGTGGGGTTTTTTCCTCCAAACCAGACCTCTGCTCAAAAATAGGTGCCCTCTCACACAGCCAATACTGCCAAAAATAAAAAAATAAATTAGTTTCCACAAATTCTCAATTTATGGGTAAATTTCATACAATGTTGGCCAAATTTCAGATTTCTACTTACAATAATTTGCACGGAGCATCCTTGCAGCTCGTACGTGGCTTGCCTGAAGATGTTCATTGACTCAATCAGGAATTGCCAAACAGTTTTTGCCCAGCATATTGTCCTCATCAGTTGCATATTGGCAATCTGTTCCACAATATACCACGGCACCGTGCATTTACTGCCAGAGAAGAAAAGAGTGGCCGACATGTATAGGATGACTAATGTGGTAAAGTCTTGAGCTGCAAGTCTATTTATGTCTCTTATAATTTTCTTCATAGACATTTGCTGCTCAAATTGTTCATCCTGTGTCACATCTAATATATCCCTCCTCCTCCTCTTGACAAGAAGATCATCCAAAGCATTTTCAATAGATACTTTTGTGATCTTCTTTATATTGGAAAAAAAATGTTTTATAACCCCTCTATCCTTCAGCGTACATGTCTTATTCATCACAAAATCTACTCCATTGACAGGTAGACCAAAAGTAAGGGCAACATCCTCCACTGTTAACTCAATCTCTTTGCCCCCAATTGTAAAGATCCTTGTATTACTGTCATACTGGTCTAAAATACGCAGTACGGCCAAGTTTGATTTAAGAGCCTTTTCAGCCGCAAATTCTTCATTGTAAAACGCCATGAAGATTGGGCCAAATGGGGTATTCTTCATCGCCTCTACGAAATTTGCCGGTATGTACTTCTTAATTTTCTTCATTAACTGGCACATTGGTTTTATGCTTGATCTCAGAGGACGAACCTGTATCTGTTGTTTACCTACGTTGGAAGAAAAATTAAACACTTTAGACCAATGATTATTGAAAAAGTCAGAAAATACTACGGTGCAATCAATAACAACTGCGACCCTAGAACGTACTGCGACCAAGGTCGCATTGCGACCATGGTCGCACTACGATCAAGGTCGCATAAGACTACAGTGCAATCAGAACAACTGCGACCCTAGTCAACAGTGCGACCAAGGTCGCATAAGACTACAGTTCAAACAGAAACAACTGCGACACAAGTTTGATAAAAACATATTATTTAAAATAAACTGCGACCTTGGTGAAGACTTGAGACTACAACTCTGATTTAAACAACTGCGACCCCCATGTCGTCAGTATGTGAGAAAAAAAGTAAATTTCATATACTGCGACCAACGTCGCATTCGTCTACAAGGAAAGGTAAAAAAAAAAAATTTCCAAAGTCGCACAGATCTGAACTGCGACACAGTAAAAATAGAAGTAAATAATAAAAACTTTTCAAAAAAATAGGACCTTTATCGTCTAAAGTTTGAAAATCTCTTTTCGTAATTGCGACCATGTTTACAATATTTAAAAAAAATTTTAAAAAAAATGCGACTTCAGAAATAAATCTTGAAAAAATTTAAAACTATGAAAATACACAAAACCCTAAAAATTTTTGAAAATATCAATTTTGTGGTACCTTTTTCGACGGATGATTTCTTAGGCGCCATCAGTTGCAAATAATTTTTTTCAAAAACGGATGAAATTTTTGAAGGAAAAGAACTAATTGGATCAGAACCGCCGGTTGAAGTTTTAGAGCCGTAAATTTTTTTGGAAGACTATTTTTTTTACAATAAGGTAAAAGGTTGTGATGGAGGGTATTTTCGGAAAATACAATGTTGAGGTGACTGGCATTAAATTGGGCGGGATTTTACAGGATTTTGTCCGCCAAATTTTTTAACAGATGTGGGGCGGTGATGTTGCCACGCCCGCAGGCTGAGAAAACTCTCTCAGCCCGCAGGCTGAGATACATTAACCCCTATATCTATATATATATATATATATATGTATGTATGTATGTATGTATGTATGTATATATATGATTTCTCGCTGGCTATAATTTTCCCATCTTTATACCATTATTGTATGAAAATTTATAGTACTATTTTATACCTTGCCTGTAAAAAACAGAAGATAGAAAGAACACATAAAACTACCTAAAATACCCGCGATTACTCAAGTCCACATGTTCTTTTTCATCAAGTACTTTTTGCACCCTTGTTCTATTTTACTTTTATATTTATTTTTTATAATTTTCTTGTTCTCGTTCTTTTCTTTTCTTTGAGATTTTTTTCCAAACATTCTTTACTTTCTATTTCATCTATTTTTTCTACTATATTTTCATTTTTTTTGGGTTTATCTTTTTTTATTCTTCATTGTGATTGTTTCTTATCTTTTTCTTCAAATTTGACTTTGTTCTGTCTTAATTATTATTTATTTCTATTTATTTTTCTTATTTTTCCGTTTTGTATGATTTTGTTCTACTATTTTATAATTAATTTTTTCTTATTTTTCATATTAATTGTATTCTTTCCTTTCCCATTCCCTTTATCTAATTTTTTATTTTGAGGATTTTATTATTTATTTTGTTATTCTTTTGTTGCTTTCTAGCATTTCTTATTTTATTTTTTCCGTGCTTCTTCCTTCTTTCATTTCTAAATTTTATTTATTTTTTGATACTATTCCACTTTTTAATTTTCTTTCTTTTAACTTTTTAGATTTTTTATTTATCATTACTATTTTGGTTCTATATTTTTCTTATTTTTCATTTTCTTCATATTTTTCATTTTCTTATTATTTATTTTCCAATATTTCATATTTTTTTTGTTTTGTTTCTTTCTTTTTTTAATTTTATTATTGATTTTTTCTAAATATTTCTTTATTTCTACTCTAACATTTTAATGAAAACAGCTGCATATTTCTACTATTGTTATTTTTTTTGAAATAGATCAATATTTAATTATCATACATAAATTATTTGAATAAATTATGAATTTTATATAAAATTTATATTTATAAAATAGGAATAATTATATTTTTAAAAAATACAGTCACCTATGTTAAACCAATTAGAAAAAAAGGTCGTGCAAATATTGTATTTCGGTTGAACCATCCCTTTTTAAACCAACCACGTGCGCTCATGTGTCAGCATTTCTCAGCGTCGAAAGACGCAAATGCCTCGCAGTAATCATTTCGAAAAAGCGTCTCGCTTCGAAAATGCGAAGTGTGATATATATAGAGGACTGCATTGTGGTCACAGTCCTCACAAAAGTGCCTATTTCTGAGTTTTTATTAGAACTGCGATCATGATCACAATCGTCACAAAATGTCGTGTTTCTGAGTCTTTATAGGACTGCAATCATGATTACAGTCCTCATGGTCGCAATCCTCAAAAAAATACCTTATTTTTGAGTCTTTATTAGGATTGCGACTATGATCGCAACAGTTCTGACAAAAATGTCATGTTTTTAACTCTTTATTAGGACTGTGGCTATTATAGCAGTCTCACAAAAGCTATGATAGCAGTCCTCATATAAAAACTCTATTCCTAGTTGCGGTACTCTTTTCAAAAATGAGATCACAACCCCTTCTTCAAGCCTCCGAATAAAAGATACAAAAACTTTTGTTTTTTTTAATAAAAGACAATAATAAAAATCTAATATTTTATTTTTGCTCTTTTACATAAAAATGACACCAGGAGTAATGATCGACATACAATCCAACTCCCCTAATCCATGGATCCGACTCTCTCCCTGACATGTGATCGCTGTTGGGATAGGGACAGTTCGGATCAGGATGCATGATGGAGTTGTGAGAACGATGACTGATGTTAGGCACATACCGGAACTTTAGAAGAATCTCATTTCTTTGGGTACTTTGGACTCCATTGGTTGCAAGATTGAGTTGAAGGCGCCACTATTTGAGATCTCTGAAGTGAATTCCAAATCCGTCTTTGTGGTTCCATTTTCGGGCATCCGATTCAGAATCAATTCAGACAGTCAAAACAACGGACCTCGATGAAATCAAACCGTATTTTTTTGGAAGTAAGGCGCTTTCCAGCCCTCGTTAAAAAGAAGTCGGATGGCGAGTATCCTCGGTCACTGAACGGAGCGTACATTATTCAGTCTTGTCTTGTTAATGTCTTTAAAGGAGGTGAGGTCTCCGAACGAACGAAAGGAGTCAAGTGCTCTTGTCCTTTTAATTTCTCGAACCGGAAGCGAGAGAGGTGGGAGTAGATACAGTTGATTGAATATACCTAGCCCTCTCCATGTCGAGCCCGCTGCTTTCCGAGGTAGTGAAGAGAGTCGAGTCTCCTCTCTCCACCTCTATTCGAAGTTTGCACCCATTCCTCTCTGGTTTCTTGGCTCCGGATCCGAGTCCTGCTTCTCCCACTTAGAAGAAGCACATTCTCGTTTGAACGCACTCCACGTTCAGGAGGAGGTATACTGGAGACAAAAAGGCACTCGGAGAGACAGGGAGGACGTCCTTAGCACTGAGTCTTTGCCTTATTTCGCTGGTCAAGCATCATCAGACGAGTTTGAAGCTTGTCCAGTAGCCAGTTAACCTTACCAAGTTTTGAATATCTTGTACGAAACCATTTGCAAAAAAGTGCATTTCATATAGCTGCGAAATGTTAAAAGCCTGTTTTCCCTAATAGCAACCAACCTTTCACCCCTTGGCTTCGTTCAATCAACAAATTTCTCGCTGTATCGAGCCGTCGGTATTAAGTCATAGATGCGCCTTTCGACTGGCATTCACTCCGGAACGGAATTCAGGGCTGGGCTTAGAAGCCCCGACGATAGCACTTCCTCTATGAATAGAAGAGATTTTCTTTCTAGTAGAGCTCATTATGACGTGAGTATATATCCAGGTATGCTTCTAGATAAGGAGCTGAACCTCACGCCATAAACGAAATCCCTATCATGAGCGCGGGCATAATCAACTGGGACCAAAGTCCCCTATTTAGTGGCAGCCGGGCGGAACTCGTCGGGACTAAGGCACGGACTTCGAGCAATCCTTTTTGCGTCAGACTTCGTCTTGTATTACACTTCCTTGATTTGTCGGTTTGGTTTCAGGACAATGACCCTTCTACTACACTGCTCGAAAAACAGTAGGCTGTAAAGGCTGGTGAATGTGCTTCTTTCATCGAATTATTTGTAACCCCCTTCTCCCCGGTGTACGTATCACCGTATCGTTACGCGATACGACGTACAAAATTGATTTGACCTCCGTGGTAGTCCGATTGAGTTAATTTTCATTTTAAAAATCATTTTCTAATATTTTAAATTTTTCAGGATTTTCTGAAATTTTTCTGAATTTACCGAAAATCCGGCCAAACCGGTGTCGCCCGTATCGACGAGACACTCCGGGATTTTTAATTTGCAAAACGGATCGAGTTTCTACAAACCGTCTTCATATTACGTCTCAAAATATTATTCTTTATTTTCTGTAATTTTTGGGCACCATTCGGAGCTGGTCGAATATCGGGCCAATTTAATAATAATAAAATAGTATTTTTTTAACCTTCTTTTCTTTTCTTTTCTTTTCTCTCCTTCTTCCTTCTTCCAGAGAAATCCACCCACCGCCTCTCTCCACCGACTCTCTCCTCCTTTATAAAATCCCCTCTCTCTCTCTCCTCTATTCTCTCTCACTCTCCCAAGCTCTCTCTCTCTAAACCCTCTCTCTCTTTCTCTACTCTCTCTCTTCATTTCTCTCTCCCTCTCTCCATATCTCTCCCTCTCTCTTTCTCTGCAGACCGTCAGCAGGCGAGCTGGCGGCACGCCGGAGGCCGGCCAGGCCGGCGGAGCTGGGGGGGCATCAGCCCCACCCACTCCTCTCTTGCTCTCGCACGTGGGAGACCCGGCGCCGGAGCAGTGCCGGGGAAGCGCCGGCGGCTGCTGGACAGGCTGCGCCGGCGGGACAGGCCGCGCCAGCCGGGCGGCGGCCGCGAGTGGGCGGCAGCAGCAGCTCAAGGCTGCTGCTGCCGTTGCTTCTATTGGGTAAAAACCCAAGTGGGTTTGGGTGCGGGTTTATTTTCAAACCCGACCCGATTATACCCAAACCCGACCCGTTAAAGGTATAATTTCCTTTTAACCCCTGTAAAAATATAATTTACGTTAGGCCCCTGTAAAATTACCAATAGCCCCCTGAATCTTTTTAGTTATTACATAATTAACCCTTTTGTATTATTTTTAGTATTCGGGCGATATCTGGAGCATTCGGACTCCGATGCGGGCGACTCTGGATTCGTTGCGATCGTGGAGAAGAGAGCTACCTCCCTATGGCTAGTTTGTGAGTGTTTTTATTTTATAAATTACATTTTTTTTCATATTTAGTGCAATGGATTGATAGATCTTGATTATGGATAAATAACGGTAACTAATAATTATTAACTAGTAATGATTGGACATGTATTGTATTAAGAATAACCTAGAATATGGTTAGGTATTTTCTGATTTAGAAGAAAGATAAAGAGGCACTTCGAATACCAATACATATTGGCAGAGACAACTCGGACACGGTCATCATACCTGCACATTCACTGACACCCGGGCCACCATGTCACCATATTCTTGTGCACCATTATGACATGTCTTGTATCACAGTCACGTTACATGTATACGTATCCACAGAGACGCTATGACACTACACTGTCACGAGACATGCATGCTAGACACCGTAGAACATGGTGCTACATGATACACGGACTACCGCATTTCATATTACAGGTACTAGTGCTTAGTGCTTCGCAGATATGTTCTACGAATTAGAGCTACACATCTATGTTCCACTAGTACGCGGATATACCATGCACGGGCTACCGCATTTCATATTATTATTATCATCATTCATATCATTACACACGGCATGTTTACATATCACGACCACACATGCATATATGGTTTTACTATTCTTGTCATATGGATCCCCGTGCATATTACAGTATTATTGTCCCATGTTATCCCCGTATTCCTGTTATATGTTTTCCCGTTACTGAGATTGTTATTTCCGTTACTGCATACGTGTTCCCATTACTGATATTGTTATTCCCGTTATTGGATATATGATCTGTTGATATGCGATGTGTGGCATCTCACATCTACTGTTTCCTGTTTCCCGTTATCATGCTACCATGTACTGTCCTAGTACTTGATATACTGTGTAGTTCATACTTGTCTTCTGGTACACCGGCTATTAGCACAATCACGTCAGCGTCCGGTGGAACATGTGTGGAACTAAGTGCCACACGGAGCAAAGTGCCACATCACACCTATCCGTGGTGGGGGCCACCTCTTGAATCCGTGGGGGCCACCTCTAGAATCCTCACCTCCGTCTGGTGTTGGGTGACGAGGATGTCTCCGGTGTTCTTGTTATTGATATTGTTACTGACCAGACTCAGTACTCTTGTTATACATGGTATTCCTGTTATACGCACGGTCATGCTGGCGTCCGACACATGGTGTGTGAAAATAAGTGCCACACGGAACAAAGTGTCACACTACAGACATGGTGGGGGCACCTCTTGAATCCGTGGGGGCCACCTCTAGAATCCCACATCGCGGGGTGTCGGCATGATGGAGGCATCCTCAGTGCACTTACTATTCAGACCTAGTACATGATACATTTAATAACCCAACAATAGTGACGTCAGAAACACTTGTTATTTGATCACTCTCTCGTTTGGATAATGGTACCCGTATGCCATGTCCGGATGGGTTCGACTGGAGTGCGGGCTCCAGTATGAACTACCAGTAGTATGGGACACTGGAAGAGATTGATTAAAATATCAAGTGCTACTGATTGTTATTATTGTATAAAGAACATGACATGCCTGATATATGTATCCTATTGTGTAGATATACTTGTTCTGTTCCGATTATTTATTCGCTATCATGTCACCTGTATATCATGTTACATTTTTGATATTCGTTACATTCCATGTGGTAGCATGTAATTCATGTACATGTATACTATGCATTGCATATGGTCTGTTTCCTGTATTCCTTGCAGACATCATGACTGTATATGCACGATACCGTATGACGATTCTATTGTATATGCCCATTTGCATGTTCATATTGCATATGCCCACCTGCATGTTCACTTCGGTCACGTCACCACTAGCACATTCATATCTATTACGTCACCCCTAGACGATATTATTTATGATATAACCTGGATACGATTAGAGACATGACCCGATGATAACCAGTTAGGTAGTAATGAAACTAAAAGATGGCCTGTTTATATATTTCCATTGCTTACATGTTTATATTTTTCTACTGCTTATTATATACTTATTATATGGTGTCACTATTACAACATCATGTATTATATATATGTATCGTGCTTGTATTATTATAGTATATTACTGCCTCCTTCATTTTACCACTCACTAGGTCGCTTTCTGACGACCCTGGGTTTGCGTGCCTAGATTGGGGATCGGAGTTATCGTATTATCGGGCAGGACCTTGGAGTCACATAGGAGATTCCTCATCAGGACTTTTCATAGGTATCTGGTGATTTATTTCTGTTATCTTATTTGTCCCTATTATTCATTTCTGTTATGATCGCTGACCTCTTTCTGCAGGTATTCTTGTACTTATTTCATGCTGGAACTCATGACTATATGGAGGTAATGTACTGTACTGAGGCTTAACGTACGCGTGAGCGTGTTTTCACCTCGCGTATGTACGTCGCCATAACGTCCCCGTACCTGCGGGATCGGGGCGTTACATTATTCAACCAACTTTCACCGGTCGCGAGATAAAAGACTGTCGAACTACCCCCTGAGTTTGGTCGGTTAATCAATATTCCGTCCTCGCAGGCATAAACATTTAATCGCCATTGGCGGGTATTGCACACCGCCCATCTCTATATACTTGTAGAGCTAAGCCAATGCTTAAGCTCCCAGCTTTATACTACTAGTCTGCAAACATCTTCGTCGTCTTTCTACTGAAGATCATTATATCGTGCCGAACCCGGTAAACGAACAAATAGGTGGTTTTTCCGGAAATGTTAAACAAAAGTTTTCCCCTCGCTGTCTGCAGGCGCTTTCCAGCCCTTCTTCTTTCCTTTACTAAAGCAGGGCGGGATATCTCCTTCCTCCCGCTCTGGTTAGTTTAGATGCCGCGACGTCCCATTACGTGTGTAGATGAACTTTGAAACCACTTCCAGGTACCGAACAACGCATTCGTTGCTGCCTCATCATACTGAATGAAAGACAAAAGCGAAGCGCTATTGGCGGCAATTAAGGGATCACTGAGCGATGATTGATGCAGTCAGTCAGTGCCCTCGATCGTTCCATACCGAAGAATCATGGCGCCCCGGAACCATGACATCCAGCAGCTGCACGTAATTCTACTTGATTTTTTATTTATCTAATGGAAGCTTCTTGTCTCGGGCCGAATGTGCGGGCTCGGGGCTCCAACTAATCTAGCATCCCTTGAGTACTGAGCTTACCGAAAGGAAGAGAGATTTGGAACTTCACTTACAGCTGGAACTCAAAGGTTGATTTCCTCCGCTGACTTAAAAGAAAGGGTTTGAAAGCAAGAACCGATGGAAAAAAGAGAGTGTTGAGACTCTCTAGAGACTTCCGTCCTCTTGGCCTTTGTCACGTTAGTGACAAGGTTGGTTGTTGCAAGGATGTAAATGAACTAATGGAGAAGGGTTTCATTCGCGGAAGTCTGAGCCCTTGCTAAGTTCCAGCCTTACTTACCCCTAAGAAGGATGGATCGTGGCACATGTGTCCAAGGGAAAAGGGGTTCTTCAGATCGGGAGTAACCACTAGTGATAGGGCAAAGGGGGGAAGGACATAAGAAAGAGATAGATGCCTACATTCAATCAATTGATTCGTCATGGTAGAGAAGAAAAACGGCTGTTTGGTGGCGTTCGGCACGGGACAACCACTTGGTTTCGCACGGTTCCTGGATATTATTCACTCTAGCATACCACAACACCGTGTGGTTCGACTTGACTTTTCTTGAACCGTCAGGTCATGCAATGTGCTAACCATCTTGCTTTGAGTCGGAGGATTGAGAAGCGCATCCTCACCTAGGGCTAACCTTCCTGCCTCGTACTCTCTTTGCATCCAATTCCCTTGCCCCTTAGAAATGAGAGAGGTCATGATAAAGTTGACGAGTGAGGCGAGGGGCTTTTTTCTCTCAATCGACGAGGGCTTGAGTCCCCGGCTGTTAAAAACACGGTAACCGCTATAGCCTTAACCCTCTTTTTTACAATGTGGTGGGTCGAGGTATCCCGGAACCCTTCCTCCCCTCCTTCAAACTAGCTCTGGAAGCCTCTCAGGCAAAGTGCCCTCTTCTCCTTAAGCCCTTGGAACTCATATCTCTCTTTTAGTCTGTAATGGAGATCCGGAGATGGAAGATTCATAGAAGACGACTCGACCTCAGAAGATGTTGGAACTGCTTATGGCCTTTCGAACAGTTCATCGGAGCAGGTTGATTATTATGCTTGGCTATCGGACTACTAAACTCAGGGCTGTTCCCGCTTACTGCCTCGACAGACTCCCAGTTCAAACAAGGATTGTTCTTCTATGGTTACGAGCTTTCGTATCCCTGCTAATATTGCGAGTTCGAGACCAATCAATAGTGTTGAATACTCGGCTACATTGTTTGTGCAATCGAATACCAACTCCTCCGAAAAGGAAACTACTTCTGAAATATGCCAACCCAGGGCGAAGGGAAGCAGGGACAGGCAAGGATGCAGGACTAGATGGTTGTGAATAAACCGGTGCGCCGGGTACTCTTCACTCGGTCCTTCTTACTCTGCCTTACAACGGTGTCATGGAAGCTGCTAACCATGCTAGTGCATCGGCTCGGGCGTTCTTTACCCTCGGCACATGTTCTATGTTGAAGTACGTAAACGCATGTGCCAAACTTTATTCCCTCCAGTGAATTGGTCCATTCCTTCAATTCACCCCCCGAAAAAGAAGGATTTGAACCTACTCCGTCTTCGGGAAGTCGTCATACCATAAAATAGGGATTGGTTGGCTTTAGCCGGACAATGGATAAAAGAAAGTGGTTCAAGTCGAATAGGTTCGGAGAAGCAATCAAGATGAGAGGGCCCGGCCAAGAGGTACCTTACTGTTATTATATACTGTAACGCCCCGATCCCGCAGGTACGGGGACGTTATGGCGACGTACATACGCGAGGTGAAAACACACTCACGAGTACGTTAATCCTCAGTACAGGACAGGGCCTCCATATACACAAGAGTTCCAGTAGGAAATAAGTACAAGAATACCTGCAGAAAGGGGTTAGTGATCATAATAGATATAAAAACAGGGAGAAATAGAATAACAGAAATAAATTACCAAGATACCTATGAATAGTCTCGATGAGGAGTCTCCGATATAAACCCAATGGACTATCTGAGAATACGGTAACTCGGCTCTCCAACCTGGGCACGCAAACCCAGGGTCGTCAGAAAGCGACCTAGTGAGTGGTAAAATGAAGGAGGTGGTAATAGATACAATAGTAATACAAGCACGATAATAATATATAATACATGATGTTGTACTAGTGTTACCATATAATAAGTATATAATAAGCAGTAGAAATATATAAACATGTAAGCAGTAAAAATATATAAGTAGGTCATCTTTTAATACAATCACTACTTAGCCGGTTATCATCAGGTCAGGTCTATGGTCGTATCCAGTTTATATCATAAATAATGTTGTCTAGTGGTGACGTAATAGAAATGAACATGCTAGTGGTGACGTGATAGAAGTGAACATGCAGGTGAGCATAAGCAATATGAATATGCAGGTGGACATATGCAATATAACCACAATACTGTGTTGTGCATATACAGTAATGATGTCTGCACGGAATACAGGAGACAGAATATATGCAATGTAGATTATACATGTACATGAGTAGGATGCCACCACAGAATGTATAGCATGAAACAGGTAAGGTAACAACATATACAGGTAACATGATAACAGCGAAATGATCAGGTACAGGAACATGTACAACTAAACAATAGAATACATGTATCAGGCAAGTCATGTTATTTATACAATAGTAGCAATCAGTACCACCTGGTATTATAATCAATCTCTTCTAGTGTCCCATACCACTGACAGTTCATACTGGAGCCCGCACTCCAGTCGAACCTATCCGGACATGGCTTACGGGTACCATTATCCAAACGAGAGAGTGACCAAATAACAAGTGTTCCCGACGTCACTATTGTGTATACTGTTTTATTATGTTAATTGGAAACCCATGATCGAGGAGCTCTTATCGGGTAGGTGTATCCCGTGCATACCCGGGATCACGGCCTTAAACAAACCCCTGCCTGCTGAGACCAGGGTCCTCCGCTAAGAGGGGAGCATGAATCAAGTAACGGGAGCTCATGGAGCTATACAATCGGTAGGTAGCACTACCATCCCCTGCAGTGGGAGAACAATATGGATCCAGTACATCACCCGATAAGATCTAATCAACCGTCAAGTCTCCCCCATACCCAAGTCAGCTTTATGTTCTGATATGTCAAGTATACAATGTAATAAGAATAATTACAGTACATGATACGGGTAACATGATAACAGGACCTGAGCTCTGTTGATAGCTTAGAACAATATAACGAGAAACGGGAACAATATAACGGGAAACGAGAACAATCGATGTGGGATTCTAGAGGTGGCCCCCTGGCTTGGATCCACGTGGCATTTAGTTCCACACATCGCATATCAACAGCTCATGTATCCAGTAACGGGAATAACAATATCAGTAACAGGAAACAATCGTATAATAGGAATACGGGGATAACATGGAACAATCATACATGTAATATGAATGGGGATCCATATGATAAGAATAGAGAAATCATACAAACGTAGATAATACGATTCTAAGACACATGGTGAAAGCGGATTCTCAAAATACAACTCCGTTTGTGAAAGAAAAATCGTAAAGCCGATTATTGGTATCGGTCAACACCGACTACGGAGATTTTTCAAAATAATCCAGAAAAATTCCAGAAAATCCTGAAAAATCTAAAATATTAGAAAATGATTTTTGAAACTGAAATTAGCTCAATCGGACTTCCAGAAAGGTCAAATCAACATGATACGTCATATCGCGTACTGATACTGTGATACGTATATCAGGGAACAAGGGGTTACATTTCTCCCTACCTTACAAAAAAATTTCGTCCTCAAAATTTCAATTCAAGTGTGAGAACAATATTTACACCCCAAAACCTAATGTTACGGGTCCATGAAACTTCTGCTGCGCACTCTGATATCTATAAGGAACTCAGGGTGGAGAATTATTGTAGTGAACTAACGCTAACGGATTGGAAGCATTAAGATACAAAGAAAACGAGGAGAGAATCGGCTATTCTGGGTGACAACTGTGAGTGAGGACGAAATGCAAAAGAGTCAAGGAAGGAAGTGTCAATGACAGTGTATTCTTGTACTCGTCGCTGGAATCCCCAAATTCAGATACAGATAATCTTGAATCTGAATCTGACTGTACTGTTGGTAAGAGCCCGAGTATTGACCTAGGTGGTTACCCACACCAGGTATGAACCTAGGCTCTGATACCACTATGTAACGCCCCGATCCCGCAGGTACGGGGACGTTATGGCGACGTACATACGCGAGGTGAAAACACACTCACGAGTACGTTAAGCCTCAGTACAGGACAGGGCCTCCATATACACAAGAGTTCCAGCAGGAAATAAGTACAAGAATACCTGCAGAAAGGGGTTAGTGATCATAACAGATATAAAAACAGGGAGAAATAGGATAACAGAAATAAATTACCAAGATACCTATGAATAGTCTCGATGAGGAGTCTCCGATATAAACCCAATGGACTATCTGAGAATACGGTAACTCGGCTCTCCAACCTGGGCACGCAAACCCAGAGTCGTCAGAAAGCGACCTAGTGAGTGGTAAAATGAAGGAGGTGGTAATAGATACAATAGTAATACAAGCACGATAATAATATATAATACATGATGTTGTACTAGTGATACCATATAATAAGTATATAATAAGTAGTAGAAATATATAAACATGTAAGCAGTAAAAATATATAAGTAGGTCATCTTTTAATACAATCACTACTTAGCCGGTTATCATCAGGTCAGGTCTATGGTCGTATCCAGTTTATATCATAAATAATGTTGTCTAGCGGTGACGTAATAGAAATGAACATGCTAGTGGTGACGTGATAGAAGTGAACATGCAGGTGGGCATAAGTAATATGAATATGCAGGTGGGCATATGCAATATAACCACAATACTGTGTTGTGCATATACAGTAATGATGTCTGCACGGAATATAGGAGACAAAATATATGGAATGCAGATTATACATGTACATGAGTAGGATGCCACCACAGAATGTATAGCATGAAACAGGTAAGGTAACAACATATACAGGTAACATGATAACGACGAAATGATCAGGTACAGGAACATGTACAACTAAACAATATAATACATGTATCGGGCAAGTCATGTTATTTATACAATAGTAGCAATCAGTACCACCTGGTATTATAATCAATCTCTTCCAGTGTCCCATACCACTGGCAGTTCATACTGGAGCCCGCACTCCAGTCGAACCCATCCGGACATGGCTTACGGGTACCATTATCCAAACGAGAGAGTGACCAAATAACTGAAGGTTCACCTAGAGGGGGGGTGAATAGGTGATGGCTAATCTAATGGTCACTTAATGCCAAATGATGCAAATAATGCGGAAGCTAAAAACAAATAAGACCTAATTAAACTTTTACATTTAACACCACGTATAACCAAAGAGTGTTGCCGAATTCCCCGTGAAGGGTTCTGGACAAACTCCTCTAGATTCCCCTTGAATGGGTTGAGGTGCCGTGTTGGCTCTCTTGGTTGAATACAAGTGTTAGCAACAATCCCAAGCAAGTATATCAATTATGCACACAATATGAATATCAAGCATGTAAAGATAAGCACAAAGTAAGCATGCAAGATATAATAAGAGACAAAGAGAGAGAGAGAGCAATCGCAAACACAAAGGGTTTGTTTCGAGCTTCGAGCACACTTGCTCTACATCTCGGCCTTCGACACACGAAGGATTTCCACTATGCAAGATCCCAATGGATCTCTCCCCGGTGCCGCAACACCTACAAGCCCTCGGACTCCCTAGTCCCGTACACACGTAAGCTCACTAGCTCGCCGAGGCCGCACCTCAAACCACCGAGTTCACTCAAGAACTCTAAACCACCGCGAACACACTTGTCCGCCTCCTCAAAGAACAAAAAGGAAATCTCTTGGTGATCTAAAACACTTTGATCACCAATTACAAACTCTCACAACACAATCCTATAGATAGATAAGGCAATGGATAGCTCAAGTGATTGTGAGAAAGCAAGAAAAGAACTATGGTGAAAAACTCAAGGAAATCACTTAAAGACTCTTGATAAATCTTTCCTTTTGATTGGAAATATTAGCTCTCAAATATGTGGAGAAAACTCTTTTAATGGAGTGGGAAAAACTGGCTCAAAACTCTCCTAAAATCTTGTTACAAAACAATGACCAAACCCCAAATATATAGGCCAGAAAAATATAGCCGTTGGGGTCTGTCAGGCTTGTCGGTCGACCGGGTCGGCCGACCGCCAACGGTAAAAAATCAGACCGTTGGAGCCTCCGATCGACCCGCCCGGTCGACCCAAAAGAACAGAGAGCATTGCTCTCAGTTCCGGTCGACTCGGTCGGTCGACCGGCCAACTGCCAGGACAAGGCGTGCACGTCGTGCACGTCGGTCGACCCGAGCCACCCGAGCCGGTCGACCGACTTCAGAGTTAGTCGACTATAAAGGAAGTAAGTCGACTATCTGAAGCCTGAAACTGAAAATCTGGATTAAAACTTGGTCTTTTGGCACACATAAAAATCTCATAAATTACTTAAAAATCTACAAAAATAGTTTAACCAATATACTTTGATAAACAAACATGCTTGCACAAAATCAAGACATGTTATAAAAGATTTGGACTATTTTTGTAATATGGAAATATTGGCTCATTTTGAAAACTTGTATTTTTTTTAAAACTTGTTTTCCAAAACTTCTCCAAAATACAAAAACAAGATATTTTGAACTCATTAAAGCACAGTGTGTATGGATATGATCTACTACACAAATAAGATGAAATATCTATGTTTTTGACAATAAGCATAAACTTGGTTTTGGTTGAAAGATATGTATATATGAAAATACCAAAAACCAAACATGATATTTTTCCAAAATGAAAAAAATCTTTTATGAAAACAATTCTATCAAGAGTGTGTGTGTGATATGTACTTGAGCAATCCACCACTATTCTATCCTTTACATTTTACTCTAAAACAAAAATAAAATCTTATACCTAGACACAAGTCTTCATCTTCTTGAAGTCTTCACTTGAAGGCTTCTCATCTTCTTGACTTGGTCCAAGCTTGATCCAAAAGCTCCTTGGATCACACCGTGCTAGCTCCAAATCTTGACATTTTATCCTTTGTTGAGCTATGCACCTACTAAGATCTTGATAATGAATCTGTCACTAATTAAACACAAGATCATTAGTAAACATAACTTTATAAGTTGATCATCATCAAAACTAGGGTGATAGGCCTTTGGGCCAACAATCTCCCCTTTTTGATGATGACAAAACTCATGAAGTTATATATGCATGGATTAAAGTAAAGCTTCAAAGAAGCTCCCCTTTAACTCATGCATAACAAATAAACAGTGATATATGCAATGAAAGCACATAAATATGTATGCAATGTATGGAGATAAAACATGAAATCCTTTTTCTCCTAGTTGCAATACAAAACATATATGCATAATTAACAAGGAAGACAAATACTTCTCCCCCTTAAGCAATGAAAACATGCATATAAACTCAAATACTTCTCCCCCTTTTTGTCAATCATCAACAAAGGGTTCAAAGTAAAATCAAATCAAACAAATTTTTCTCCCCCTTTTGTCAAAAACAAAGAGATCAAGAAAGGGTAATACAAATCAATCAATAAAGATTTATATGCGATATACATTCATGAAGAGGAAGACGCTAAGTTAGCTTCCCTACACATATACATTACATGAAAGAGGGATGACAAGCCCTAATTCACATAACGCATATTATGTAATGCATAAGAGGAGATGTGAAGCTCCCCCTACACACGTATATCATATAAAGAAGAGTTGTCAAGCTCCTCAATTTATAATATACTCAACATGAATCTATATGTAAGAGAGATGTTAAGCTCTCCTTGCATATAGGAAATACAAATAAAAAATTTTGAATTTTTTCTTAATAAAACACATTTGAGATATCAAGTAAACATATATATATTTTTTTATATCAATTTTGAAAACATATTGCATAAGCTTTAAGAATTACCAATTGAAAGTTGAATTAAGCTTAGCATATACATTGTGTTTTAAGAACAATTGATTCACTCTCTTAAAGCACAAAAAAAAATCACATGTATGAAAAGATAATACCAATAGAAATTGATATAATTTAAATTTGAAAGCATTCATACATACAATCAAAATATGAGTATATAAAAATCATATTGATACCAATTGAAAATATCCAATGATACCAATTGAAGAGTAAGCTTATCATATACTCTACCATATGAAGAATTTGCACTAGTTAATATGAAAATATTTTAAAACTAGTACGGAATCCTTCAAGCAAGGAATAAAGCAAAAATGTCAATTAATCTCAATATTCCTTTAAATCATGAAAATCATCACACATTTTTTTTATAAACACAAATTTATATTTCAAGATATATGTATGTTTTGACAACACAATAAGTATACGTACATAGCTTTTAAACACAATTGAGTCCATATAAATAGATTTGCATTAAAGGCAAATGACTCAAGAGGTATACATGTATATCTTAAAGTTTGGCAAAATACACATATACATGAAATGAAAACATGATCATAAATCAAATCCAAAAAGTGGGAATACAAGTTTAAAAATGTATGTATCATCAAAACTAGACTATGCTAGCACATCTAATAGGCACAAATAAGCAATCAACCAATCATATATAGATTTATTTGTGACCCACAAAATGTTCAAGTATAAATTCTAGTGTTGATAAAACTAACATTTAAACTAATATTCAATACATGAAGCATCAAATCTTTTAGATCACAAAAGAATTTATCCATATAATTGAAATAAAGTAGGATCATGTGGATAATCTTATAAATTAATAGAAGAATAGATAACTAGTTTAAATTGATTTTGAATAACTAGTTAAAGATCTTTCAAATAACATCAAATCATATGTTTTTCATAAAACACAACTAGATACACAAAAATTTAAGCACTCATGGTCTATAAGGCTCAAAATGATTTTAATAAAAGTGTGAGTGTTAAACGATCATGTAAATAGCATTTTTATGAAAATAGTCAATGAAGCTCAAAAAGATCATAAGTCACATTTTAACAATTCAACTCAAAATCATTTTTCATAAAATCAACAAGCTTCTAGGTATATGTATGATTTATCCAAATCTAACAATATGCATACATATCCCAAATATAAAAGAGTCTATTAATGATGTTTGCATGAAGGTAAGAGACTCACGGGTATACATGTATATTTATTAGATTTGAATTAAAAATACATATACATGAAGTAAAGCATAAAGTAGGTAAAACATGTATAAAAGAGAATCATCAAAACTAGTCTATACATATGCATATAGTGGATACAAATGAGCATGAAGTTCAATCATATATGAATCAATTGTAATTCACTATTTGTACATGTATACATGCAAGTTTGATAAAATCTACATTTAAACTAGGTCATACCACATGAAGCACAATAAATCATAAAACATGAACATGCTATGAATATTATGAAAACGAACAGCTGAACATAAAAGTAGGAGTTTAGAGATTGTTACCAACTCCAAAGCTCCAAAAATGGTGGTCTTTCCACCAAAACTCCTTGATAGCGGTGCATCTAAATGTATGTCCATCAAGTCCATTGCATCCACTACCAAGGCACCAATCTCTCACGTCTTGAGAGATCCCTCACCTACATCAAAACATGGGGTGGGGGTTTTGGTACCCATATTTTCTTGTTGGGTCCACGGGGGTTAGCTTTGTGTTGAGGGACCCAAATCTTTTATTTTTAGCAAAATTAAAATGATCTAACCTATCATAACAAAATTTTGCTAAATGGCCTTTGCGGCCACAATGTGTACATATGTACACCTTAATATGCTTATGTGTAGGAGTGTGATCATGTTGTGCAACATAAGCAAATGCATGGTTATGATGTGCATGAATGTGTGGAGTTTGTTTCTTTGAAAACATTGACTCCAACCTAGAATGATTAAAAGCACAAGAGTTCAAAGTTGAACTCAAACCATCTATTTTATTTTTCAAATCTTTAATCTCATTAGTGGTGGCATGAAAATCATGATGAGAAAAGAATCACTTTTCTTTTTCTTTTGTGAAACAAATCCTTTTCTTTTTCACAAATTTTTTCTTTTTAAAGATTTATTTTCTTGAAAAATAACTTCTCTTTGTTTTTCCACCAAATCAATCTTATTTTTCAAAGACATATTCCCTCCACAAAATCATTCAATTTTGAC
>JAVJIF010023672.1:0-58190 GCA_038442645.1 Agave tequilana
CATGTTGTCACTTTACCACACTTGTTTGCTAATAAATGATATTAATAATTGTCTTTTTTCTTTGCTAATTGTAGGCCCAAAATGCTCAAAGGAATAAAAGGAGAACAAGCCCAAAAGCCCACTTTATTCTGAATTAATTCAGAATAAATTCGAAGTGAAGAGGTCTAGGCTATATCTCGGCATATCAAGGGTTGAGAAAAACTCTCCTTGAATCTAGGAATCGAAGCCAGAAAATCAAAAGCCGATTCAGTCAGTGGTTGAAGCAGCAACAAGAAAACCAGCAGGAGATGCGAGTCCCACTTCAAACAAGGGACCTCCTCCCCTTTGTGTGGCCACGTGGCCACACCAGTGCCGCAGAATTGCGGCCAAAGTCGCAATTCTGCGGCAAACTGAATTCAGTTGGGGGAGCATTTGCTCCCCCAACGTTCCCGGGATCATGATTCTCTGGTTTTTGGCTATAAATACCTCTTTCAGCAGAGAAAAAGGCAGCGAAGACTAGGATTAAATTTTGCTTTTATTTTCTTAGGATCTAGGTTCATTGTTAGTTAGAACACAAGTTGTAACTCTGTTGTTTACTTTGTAGTTCAGTTTAAAAAGCTTGTGAGAGAGAGGACTGAGAGCTTGTAATCAAAGATTGAAGTGACAGCAATTCAAGAGCAAGCCATCTTTTCTCCACTCGTGTTTCGGTATATTGCGCATGTTTATTTTTGCTTTGTCGTTTTTCATGAATAACTAAAAGGTTTTCTGGGCTAGCTATTACTCTCTCTTGTTTTCTTCTCCTCTGTTTTTTTTTAAAGAAAAAGTCCCGATGACTCATATGCATGCCTCCCTTACAAGCCTTTCTTTTTGAAAGTGTTCTTGAAGGCACATGAGGATGGGCATAGATAGTTGAATTCACTATTCTCTCTTGATTTTCTTGTGAATCATTTTTAATTCATTCTTACTTCTTCGCGCTTTATGTTTTAATATCTGGTTCCAACTCTTTCTTGAAGATAAAGAACTCAACCCCCTCTACATCTTATGTGCTTTACTCAAAGCTCTCTAAAAAGAATCAACTTTAAGTCTTGCAAATGAACCCGAGGGACTTAATATTTTAAGAGAAGAATGAACAAGTGAGTAGGAAGATAGTAAGCCTAGATTTGATTTCATATTATAAAACAACATCACAACTCTTAAAGCTTTTTACAATCACTTTCTCCAAATCCTTTTCTGAAAGTTGAAATTTCTCTTTTTCATCTCTTTTCCTTCCATTCTCTTTTTCTTAAAAAACTAACACACTTTTTGTTTCTATTTACTTCACCGAAACGCTTCTATCGCATCCCTCCTCGTGAACTCGACCCGTTAGCCACAAGCTACACGGTACATTCTTAACTTCATTGGTTGTTTCATTTGTTTTAGCAATCAATTTTTGGCGCCGTTGCCGGGGATGAACGGTGTAGTTGTTTTAACAACTTTTGTGTGTTTGTTTCAGGGATTCGAAGATCAAGATCTAGCATTCAAGCTTTGCCAAGAAGACTTGAAAATTCTGTGCCCCTACTCTCGAAAGTAGGAAACAGAATTTCAAGAAATTGCTTTGCAAATCTGAATTTTTTTTTGGGACTACTAAAAACTTTGTTTTGCAGGACATATTGCTCGCAAAAACTTTAGTTTTTATATGTCATATTTGTGCTAGTGTTTCTATCCAACATCCCTATTTTTAAGTCAACAGTAAAAGATTCATTGAAAGTTAAAAATTGATTAGACATTTGCATTCTAGGCACAAGTCTTTTCAATTCTTTTACTTTACTGTTGAAGAGAGCTGGAGACAAGGTATGTATGCATAGCATATAGTTTAGGAAACATTCTTGGGTGATTTTGCTTTTGAATGCTACTTTCCTATATCTTGCACACTTGCACGAATCAATTCTAGGGGCAAAACCCAAATCAAGATAAGGTGGGGAAGTCATTACCCTTCCTTAGCCCACAAACCATCTCCAAGCACGCACAACCTAAGCCTAATAAAATTTGATAGACGTTGGCCTTAGGGACATCTCGAACTCAATAGGAGATTATCCTAAAGAGGGAAAGTGTTGGAAATTGACTCCTGTAAAATCAGTGTCAAGGAAAGGGATTGAGGGCCGAAAGCCCGAAGTGCGGTGGTTATTTAATTAAGGAACGTCTTTTGACGGAAAACCTCCCACCAAACTTGCCCTGACCTGGCTGATTCGCTTGTAGTCAAGGTCTACATTCTACCTCTTGTGGACAATCAACCAGTTAGGAGTTGTCTAGGTCAAGGATACCTTAGACTAGGCTTGGTTGATTTTCTTTATGTTGACCGCTGTTTGAACTTGTTGTGATTGTGACTGTGATTGTGTATGCAAGTTTGGTCGAGAGACCCTCTAATCATCTAGGTTGACTAGACACACATCACCACCTAAGTTTGAACCAAGACCAGATCCGGTAATGGCTCAATCCACATCACTGCAGGATAGGTTCTATCCCATTAGGACCTCACTTCCATCATGCATCTCACTTCCATCGGTTGGTGAATACAATTTTGAGCTCAAGCCTCAATTCATCAACACACTCCCCAAATTTCATGGTCTAGAGTCCGAGAATGCCTACTTCTTCATAAGAGAATTTGAGGAAGTATGTTTATGATGAAAATCTCACACCTTGTAGACGATGCTATTAGGTTGAGATTTATCCCGTTTGCACTTAAGGACCTAACAAAAAAGTGGCTCTACAGCTTAGCAGCCGGTTCCATCACATCTTGGGATGGTTTCATCAAGGTCTTCTTGAAGAAATTCTATCCTGTCCATAAAACCGCTCTCATTAGGAAGACGATCATGCAATTTAAGCAAGAGCCTAGTGAACCGTTCTGGAGGTACTTCGAACGCTTTAAGGACCTCCTTGTCCAATGTCCACATCATGGAATAGAGAAATGGCGACAATGCCAAATTCTCTATGACGGTTTAGACTATTCCACCAAAACCCTCTTAGAAAGTATGTGCCAAGGGGGTTTCTTGTAGAAAGATGAAGATGAGGGATGGGATTTGTATGAAAATTTAGCTGAGAAAACCATCCAATGGGAATCTGCGAGTGAGACCCCTAAGAATCCTAACTCCATCTCTTCAAAAGGAGGTCTCCATTCCATAGAATTGTCCATCGCTAATGAGGCTAAGTTAGCTAATTAGCTAGAAGACTGGAAGCTCTAGAGACGAAAGAACCAAGTCCAGTCAATCAAGTCAGCCCGAACCAATTTCCACCCCAGGCTGCACTTACTGTCAAGCCATGAACCATGTGTTCGAGGAATGCCCAGTGTTTCAGGCTCAGCAATCCTACCACGAACTGATGAATGCGGCCTTTTCAACGCCGAACAATAACCCTTACGCCCCAACGTACAACCCCGGCTGGAGAAATCACCCTAATTTCTCATGGAGCCAGAACAACAATGACCATTCACGATCCAATCATGCTAACCACTTCCATCAAGGTAATAATTCTTCCAATCATCAACCCAACTTCTCCAATTTCCATAATAATTCTCCCAACCATCCACCAAGCTTTCCAAATTATCAACAGAACTTTCCTAACCAATCTCCACAATCCTCCTTCCAGAATCCTCAATTGGAAAGGAGAATGACTGACTTTGAAAGGAACATGGAGAGATATATGAAAAATCAAGACACTCTCATGCAAACCATTCAGAGGTTAGAGGTTCAAATGAGCCAACTAGCCAACCCACAGAATGAGAGACAAAAGGGTACCCTGCCTAGTCAGCCAGTCACCAATCCGAGGAATTCCCAACAAGCTCATTTGGCTGAGGATCCTTCATTCAATCAATGTAATGTTGTGCATACATTGAGGTCAAGAAAGAAAGTTGATAACCAAGTGTCAACACCCACCAATCCTATTCAGCACAACCACAATAAAGCTTCCACCTCATCCAATCCAAGCTCTTCCAAATCTGACGAGTCTGAAAAAGACAAGTCAGCCAGCCAGGTGCACCAGCCTATAGTACCATTTCCGAATAGGCTGAAAAACAATAAGCAAAATCCGCACATGGACAAGATAATAGAGATGTTTAATTAAGTGAAAATAAATGTGCCACTTCTTGATGCCATCCAACAAGTTCCTTCCTATGCTAAGTTTCTTAAGGACATGTGCACCAAGAAGAGAAAGACTAATGTTCCTAAGAAAGTCTTCCTAGCCACTAATATTAGTGAGCTATTTTCGGGTCCTATCCCTGTCAAGTACAAAGATCCAGGTAGCCCTACCATTGCCTGCGCAATAGGACAAGCCGAGATTAGTCGTGCACTTCTTGACTTGGGAGCAAGTATCAACTTGCTTCCATTCTCTGTTTATCAACAACTCGGGTTGGGTGACCTTAGTCCAACTCGAGTCACCATCCAACTGGCTGACCGTTCTGTTAAAGTTCCAAAAGGGGAAATTAACGATGTCCTGATTCGGGTAGGAGAGTTCATATACCCTGTCGATTTCATAATTTTGGAGACACAACCTGTGTCCAACTCCAATCGTAGGGCTCAAACTCCGGTCATCCTAGGTCGACCATTCCTTGCCACTGCTAATGCCATCATCAATTGCAGGAATGGGTCTATGAGGTTAACCTTTGGAGACATAACTAGAGAAGTCAATGTCTTCCATCTAGGAAAACAACCCCGTGACATCGAGGACCAAACTTTTGAAGTAAACCAAATTGAGAACTTGACAAGTGAACACGGGAAGAATTGGAATCAGAAATGGAGATTGACTTCGAGTTAGAGTCTGATGACTTTAATCTCGATCAGGTGGTAGATTCTGCCGTGAATTGGGCTTCAAACCCAATTTCACCTACAATGGAGCCAACAAATTTGACTAGTCCTTCTAGTGAGCCTGCCTCTTCCTTAGAATTGAAAGCCCTTCCTGCGCATCTCAAGTACGCTTATCTAGGTGAACAAGAGACCTTTCCCGTCATCATTGCCTCTCATTTAAATGACGGGAAAGAAAAAGATTTGAAAGAGATTCTAAGAAAACATAAGGAAGCCATCGGGTGGACTATGACTGATATTAAGGGATTGAGTCCAACCATCTTTCAACACCGCATCCATCTCAATGAAGACGCCACGCCAAAGAGAGACCCGCAACGTAGGTTAAACCCTATTATGCAAGAGGTTGTTCATGCTGAAATCATAAAACTCTTAGACAATGGGATAATTTATCCCATTTCGGATAGCCAATGGGTCAGTCCTGTCCACGCGGTCCCAAAGAAATCTGGTTTCACCGTAGTGGAAAACGAGAACAAAGAGTTGGTTCAAACTCGACTTCCCACGAAGATTCGAGTTTGCATTGACTATAGAAAACTGAATGCTGCAACTCGTAAGGACCATTTTCCACTTCCCTTCATTGATCAGATGCTTGAACGTTTAGCGGGTCACGAGTACTACTGCTTCTTGGACGGTTACTCGGGCTATAACCAGATCCCTATCGCTCCTGAGGACCAAGAGAAGACTACGTTCACATGTCCATTTGGGACATTTGCTTATCGTCGAATGCCATTCGGCTTATGCAATGCCCCAGCAACGTTTCAACGTTGCATGTTGAGTCTTTCTCTGATATGGTAGAGCGCTTCTTAGAAATCTTCATGGATGATTTCTCCATCTACGGAGATTCATTCACTCAATGTCTCCACCATCTAGAACTCGTCCTACAACGTTGTGCTGAAAAACATTTGACACTAAACTGGGAGAAATGCCACTTCATGGTGAAACATGGAATTGTCTTGGGTCATGAAATATCCAAGAAAGGAATAGAAGTGGATAGAGCCAAAATCGAGGTTATTGCTAAGCTCCCCATGCCCAAATGCGTTAAGGACATTAGATCCTTCTTAGGACACGCTAGATTCTACCGAAGATTTATCAAGGATTTTAGCAAAATTGCTAGGCCCTTGACTAATCTGTTAGCTAAGGATGTGTCCTTCACTTTCGATGCTGACTGCATCACTTCTTGGGAGAAGCTTAAGAGAGAGCTGATTTCTGCACCAATCATATCTGCACCGGATTGGTCTAAGCCGTTTGAGATTATGTGCGATGCTTTTGATTTTGCCATAGGCGCTGTCCTAGGACAACGTATTGATAACAAGCAGCATGTGATCTACTACTCTAGTAGGACTCTCAATGACGCTCAATTGAACTACACTACGACCGAGAAGGAATTCTTGGCAGTAGTGTTTGCCTTAGAGAAGTTTCGTCCCTACCTACTAGGGTCCAAAACTACCATCTTCACCGATCATTCTGCACTTAGGTATCTCATGATGAAGAAGGATGCCAAGGCCCGACTCATTCGTTGGATCCTCCTTCTTCAAGAATTCGATCTCGAAATTCGAGACAAGAAAGGTATAGAAAATGTCGTTGCTGACCATCTCTCACGGATTCCCAATTCTCCATGCAACGAATTACCCATCAATGAGGATTTTCCTGATGAACATCTCTTAGCTATCTCTAGGGAACCTTGGTTTGCTGATATAGTGAATTACTTAGTCACAAACTAAACTCCGTCTCATTGGTCCAAAAATGATGTTTACCGGTTCTTATCCCAAGTCCGGTATTTCTTTTGGGAGGAACCGTATCTTTTCAAGTACTGTTCCGACCAAATTATTAGGAGATGCATTCCCGATGAGGAGGTTAGGAGTGTTCTTTCCTTTTGTCACGAACTTGCATGCGGTGGACACTTTGGTCCCCGCAAGACTGCTGAAAAGGTGCTACAAAGCGGGTTTTATTGGCCCACTCTGTTCAAGGATGCCTATGATTTTTGCAGGACGTGCCCTAGATGCCAAATGGTAGGTAGGATCTCACATCGAAATATGATGCCCCTCAACCCAATTTTAGAAATAGAACTCTTTGATGTTTGGGGCATCGACTTTATGGGTCCATTTCCTAACTCATTTGGGAACCAATACATATTGGTTGCTGTGGACTACGTGTCCAAGTGGGTAGAAGCCATTCCATGCAAAACTAATGATAACAAAGTTGTCATAAAGTTTTTGGGGGAGAACATTTTTTCCCGCTTCGGAACCCCTCGTGCTATCATTAGTGATAATGGCACCCACTTTTGCAATAGATCTTTTGAAGCCCTTATGCGAAAGTATGCCATAACTCACAAGTTGTCCACACTATATCATCCTCAAACCAGTGGGCAAGTTGAGGTTTCAAATAGACAAGTCAAGCTTATATTGGAGAAGACTGTGAACCAAAATCGGAAAGACTGGTCCATCAAACTTGTAGATGCTCTATGGGCCTACAGGACCGCTTTCAAGACAATTATAGGAATGTCTCCCTATAGATTAGTCTATGGCAAACCTTGTCACTTGCCCGTTGAGTTAGAGCACCGAGCCTTATGGGCAATCAAGCAATTGAACTTCGACTTAACTAAGGCCGGTGACCTTCGGAAATTACAAATTTCCGAATTGGAGGAATTGAGAAATGAGGCCTATGAAAATGCTAGGATCACTAAAGATAGAGTGAAGATTTTCTATGACAAGCACATCATAAGAAAAACCTTTGTCCCTGGTCAAAAAGTCTTACTCTACAATTCTAGGCTTCATCTTTTTCCAGGAAAATTGAAATCACGATGGACTGGGCCATTCGTTGTAAAAATCGTGTTTCCACATGGTGCAGTTGAGATCAGTGACCCCAAGAATGGAAATGACTTTAAGGTAAATGGTCAACGCCTTAAACCTTTCTTGGAATTGGTGCCGGTAGATGAAACGGTAATGGGTCTTTTTGACCCAGTGTATCAATAACTTTCCTTCTTTCCATTTTATTTCATGCACTTATACATTACTTTCATACATTGGGGATAATGCATGAGATAAGTGTGGGGGAGGGTTCTAACATAACTGATTAAAAAAAAAAAAAAGAGGGATATATATAAAAATAAAAAAGAAAAGAAAAGAAAAGGATAGACAATATTTTGATATATTTTTTGTAAGGATTTAAGTCAATTTTAAGGAATAGGAGAATCATAATTAGGATTTCTTACACCTGGTCGAAATAAAATAACTTGTTTGATTTTTAGGGTCAAATTTGGGAAAGTAATTTGGTCTTGATATTTACCTTAATGACATATGCACACAAAATACACTCACACTTAGGGTTTGAAAACAGAGACTCCTATGCCTTATAAATATTAAAAAAAAAATTCTAATTATTGAGTAGCTAGGTGCTTTGGCCTAAGCAAGCCTTAGTATTTATGCAAAAGATAATTAGACAAGTTTGGAAAAAAGAAAAGAAAAAGAAAGTATTCTCTGATTAAGCTGGGTATTTATGCCTCATGAAGCATAAGTATTCACGCCTAAAAGGGGTACCTCGTATAAATAATGTGTATCCTCTGATTAAGCTGGGTATTTATGCCTCATGAAGCATAAGTATTCACGCCTAAAAAGGTTACATAGTATAAATAAAAACCTTGGTTTCGTGGCCTTATCTGCTTGGGTGTTTAGGTCCTTAGGGGTGTTTCTCACCTGGTGCCCTAAAACCGTCTGGTTTGGGTGTCACCGACTGAAAGCTCGTTACATGGGCAGATTAGAAAGCCTAATGAAATTGAGGAATAAAAGTTCACAAAAAGAAAGAAAAAAATACATATAAATATGAGGCATAGGAGTTAATGTTGAAGAACCCTTAGTAAACTTCACAGTCACGATGGTGCATACGAATCAGGGTAAATTAATAGACTAGATGAGAAGTACAAATTGACTCCTTACTTTAATTGATGACATGTTATTGAATGGAGACTAAGTTTAGGAATGAAAATTTTGATATTCCTATAACTTATAGATTACTTAAGATCTTACAAATATACTTCAAATATTTTCTCCTTCAAATATATATATATATATAAATAAATAAAAAGGGGCTTTTCAAAAATACTAACCATTTCTTTTTCTTTTTGGATTTTGTGGGTGTAATCCGCTGAAAACCCTCACGAGACAAAACTCGTCCTCTAGGGGTGACCTAGAGGTTTAACGGCTTGTTGCACATGCTCAGTGCAATCGAGTGACCTGCGAAAGTGGTCTAATAATTGATTCGAGTTAGTCTAATGATTTTTGCTCGAGGGCGAGCAAAAGATAAGTGTGGGGGTGTGATTTGTCACATACATTGCATTCATGTTGTCACTTTACCACACTTGTTTGCTAATAAATGATATTAATAATTGTCTTTTTTCTTTGCTAATTGTAGGCCCAAATGCTCAAAGGAATAAAAGGAGAACAAGCCCAAAAGCCCACTTTATTCTGAATTAATTCAGAATAAATTCAAAGTGAAGAGGTCTAGGCTATATCTCGGCATATCAAGGGGTTAAGAAAAACTCTCCTTGAATCGAGGAATCGAAGCCAGAAAATCAAAAGCCGATTCAGTCAGTAGTTGAAGCAGCAACAAGAAAACCAGCAGGAGATGCGAGCCCCACTTCAAACAAGGGACCTCCTCCCCTTTGGTGTGGCCACGTGGCCACACCAGTGCCGCAGAATTGCAGCCAAAGCCGCAATTCTGCGGCAAACTGAATTCAGTTGGGGGAGCGTTTGCTCCCCCAACGTTCCCGGGATCATGATTCTCTGGTTTTTGGCTATAAATACCTCTTTCAGCAGAGAAAAAGGCAGCGAAGACTAGGATTAAACTTTGCTTTTATTTTCTTAGGATCTAGGTTCATTGTTAGTTAGAACACAAGTTGTAACTCTGTTGTTTACTTTGTAGTTCAGTTTAAAAAGCTTGTGAGAGAGAGGACTGAGAGCTTGTAATCAAAGATTGAAGTGACAGCAATTCAAGAGCAAGCCATCTTTTCTCCACTCGTGTTTCGGTATGTTGCGCATGTTTATTTTGCTTTGTCGTTTTCCATGAATAACTAAAAGATTTTCTAGGCTAGCTATCTACTCTCTCTTGTTTTCTTCTCCTCTGTTTTTTTTTAAAGAAAAAGTCCCGATGACTCATATGCATGCCTCCCTTACAAGCCTTTCTTTTTGAAAGTGTTCTTGAAGGCACATGAGGATGGGCATAGATAGTTGAATTCACTATTCTCTCTTGATTTTCTTATGAATCATTTTTAATTCATTCTTGCTTCTTCGCGCTTTATGTTTTAATATCTGATTCCAACTCTTTCTTGAAGATAAAGAACTCAACCCCTCTACATCTTATGTGCTTTACTCAAAGCTCTCTAAAAAGAATCAACTTTAAGTCTTGCAAATGAACCCGAGGGACTTAATATTTTAAGAGAAGAATGAACAAGTGAGTAGGAAGATAGTAAGCCCAGATTTGATTTCATATTATAAAACAACATCACAACTCTTAAAGCTTTTTACAAATCACTTTCTCCAAATCCTTTTCTGAAAGTTGAAATTTCTCTTTTTCATCTCTTTTCCTTCCATTCTCTTTTTCTTAAAAAACTAACACACTTCTTTGTTTCTATTTACTTCACCGAAACGCTTCTGTCGCATCCCTCCTTGTGGACTCGACCTGTTAGCCACAAGCTACACGGTACATTCTTAACTTCATTAGTTGTTTCATTTATTTTAGCAATCAGTTGATCTGAACAACCTTGTCTTCGGTGGGTGGCTTGCGCTGTTCAAAGCGGGTATCCCAAAGAGTATTTAAATGTTTGATCTAAGGATCTGTATCAGATTGGATCATTTCTTCATCTCCATCTTCCAGGTGGCTTGTCGAAACCATGTTCACTGAAAGTTCCTTGAAGATGTTGCCGACACTGACATCTGACTCCCAAGATGATGTGTCTGAAGAGTAATCGTTGCTCGATGATTCTTGGGAATTGGAGGCTGATGGGACCGGAGTTGATACATAGCCCAACCCCCGGCGCGTACGATGATAATAATCGAGGGCCTTCCCTTTCGGCACAAAGGATCGAAGCAGTGTCCTTCTTCCTTTGCCGAAGTTCAACCCGGGTCTGTTGGTCAGGTCGTACCCCATGCATCTCATCATTTTGAGTGCTTTTGGTTCATAATGACCGAACTGAGGGGATTCCTCCTCGCCTTCCGATTCTTCACAGGGCGTTGGTTCAGACGAGATTCGTCCAAAAAGAATTGGTTTTTGGCCTTTCCGTCTTGCTGGAACCATGAATATAGATTCTTGCGCATTACCGTTATCTTGGTATGTCTCGAAGGACGACTTCACTGGTACATGCAACGATGTCAAAGCATCTATTGCCGACCAGGGGTCATCGTCTACTTCGGTGCTAGTGTCTGATGGTACTGAATCAGAAGCAAACACAGAAAAATACGCAAAATCTAATTCTTCATTAATATACCAACCGCCTGCATCGTCGGTGGTATTATCAACATCGAGCTTATTAGTGCTCTTTACAAGTGGTTCTAACTCCCACAGGCACTCTTCTTTCTCGGGCTCGGTGTCAGCTTCGTTACCAGAGTCTGGCTCCTCTGGTCGTGGGACTTCATCCGTCTCCACCGGATCTTGGTACAGCAAAGAGTCGGTGAAATAATTCTCGACCCTTTTGAACGGATACCTTTCGGCGATCAACGTCTGCACCTTCCACTCCCGTCAATGTATTTCATGACTTGGTGGAGAGTGGAGGGAACGATGGAGTTGCGGTGTATCCACGGTCGTCCCAGCAATAGATTGCAGGAAGTGTCGGCGTCGATGATGTAGCATGTCACTTCCGACTTGAGGTCTCCAATCCGGCATTTGAGCTTGATTTTCCCCATCGGACGGGTCTGGTTGGCATTGAACCCATAGATAGTTGTCTGGGTAGGGCTCAAACGATGGGTAGGAATGCCAGATGCTGCATGACCCGGCGAGGCATGATGCTCAACGCGGACCCCGGATCTACCTGAATGCGGTTCACCTCAGACGATCCAATATACCCTGTAAAATACAGGGGTCGATCATGCTTCCCTTTAACCTGCATATCATCTGCTGTGAAGGTAATGCAGGGAACATTTGGGGAGGTGTGGAGGCAATCCTCTACATCTTCCTCCTTTGGCACCTGGGTCATGAAGACCTCGGCATTTGCCAGAGCTTCTTGTAGAGCTTCTCTGGTTGACTTTGATAGTCTAAGAAGTTCATACAAGGTAATGCGTGCCGGGATGTTGGCTAGTTGAGCCAGGACATCAAAGCAGTAAGGTGTCGTGGATCCTTCCGCCATACCTTTTGAAATAACTCAAGAAAACCGAGTTTCTTTCTGTTTTTCCACAAGTTGTCTTGTGGAGGGCTTGGTTAGCTCTACAGCTGGTTGTGGAGGGGTTGCCGCTGTTTTGCCATACTGCTTCAAGTACAGCTGTCCCGAACGGGTTCCCGCCATCGGTTGGTTGGGCTCTGCGGCCAAGACTATTGTTTCCTCCTCTGAGTCGGTTAACGAGGGAACATCAGTCTCGGCTTCTCGAGAGGAGACACCCACCACATTGCAGGATGAGGCCTTTGCCTTGCCTTTGGATTTCCTGTTGGTCACAGTAGTCCATTGCTGTTCATTGACAAGGTCAGGGTGGACCCACATGGTTTCCCCTTGAGATGTAGGGACGGGTACCAGGCCTTTCTCTTGCTGCTAGTGAGGGTCTGTGTTGATCACTCTCAGTTCTCCTCTCGGGATTGGGACACTCCAGAGGGTGTCGGGGGTTGTCTTCCGAATTGGAGAACTGACGTCACGTTGGCCGTCACCTTCTTCTGCTCTAGTCGGAGTTTCAATACCTCCGCGTCAATCAGAGCTTGAAGGATGTCCTTGAAGACGTAGCAGCTTTTGGTAGGGTGCCCCAGCATCCTGTGGTACAAGCAATAGGTGGGATTGTCGGTCTTGCCGACTTCCTCGGGGCGCCTAGCTTCAGGGAGCTTCAGTCGGTTGCTTTTGTTGAGTAGTTTAAAGAGTGAATCGACATGTTCCTCCTTGAAGGAATATTGCTTGTTGGCGCGAGGCTGACTTGAAGAGCCACTCGCCTTGCCAGATTGAGGTTTGGCGGGAGATTTAGTCTCCGTTACCAAATTATCCTTCCGCTTTGTTTGGAGGGATGTGTCTGGCGCACGCCTTGTCGACCTTTCCGGCCTAGGCCTACCTTCTTCCGCTCTTACGCGGGCGACAATCTCCTCAGCCTGTTCACCTTGTTGGACTAATTGCTTCCAGGTGCGGCTTTCAGTAACTCCTATTTGAGCAAGGAGTGAGGTTTGGAGATTGTGGCGACATGTTTCCACCAGGGTGGCCTGGGTCATGCCGCTTGGACACCGGAGTGCCATGTTCTGAAACCATTCCACGAAAGATTTAACGGACTCTCCCTTTCGCTGTTTAGTAGCCAAAAGGGTGGGCATCGTGACTTCCGAGTCATCTTCAAAGAAGCGTGTTAAGAACAGCTTCTCCAAATCGCCTCAGTTCTTGATAGAACCTTTTGGGAGCTTCATGAACCATTCAAAGGCCAACCCTTTCAGGGTGCCGATGAACAGACATGCAAGGATAGCATCGTTGTCTACTACATTCCCGGTTTGGGATTTGAAGTAGTAGATGTGCTGGTTGGGTAACCCCTTCCCGTCGAATGCTTGGAGGGTTGGAGCCTTGAACTTAGGAGGGTAGGGAACTAAGTCCCACTCAGCCGGATAGGGCCGGACCACTCCTACTTCTTGGAGGTCTTTGCGATTGGCAAGGGCCTCGAGGCGTCGTTCCAATTGGCTCATTCTTTTAGTATGAGCCTTCCCCGGGTCTTGGTCGCCCTTTACTTGCGACGCGGGTTTGGACGAACTAGAAGTAGATCGCCGAGTCTCCTCAGAAGGTTCGGAAGATGAGCTTTCTCCCTTTCTCCCTTTGCCCTTTGACTTTTTAGGAGGAGACCTCCTCCTGTCTTCGAGCAGCTGTGCAATCGCCTGCTTGAGGGAGTTGATAGATTCCTGCTGAGAAAGAATCATATCCATTTGTGCCTTCTGGATCTGTTCTAAACGTTTAGCCGTCTCCTCAGGAGTGCCTGTCATGTAGGCAGAGGTCTCTTTCTCGACGGAAGAGTTCGAAGTCCTCGATTCCGCTACGGCGGAGTGAGAATCATTCACTTTAATGCCATGGGCTAGGGCATTATAATCAATTGGGGGAATGGCCCCAGTCCGGGTGCGAGTGTGTTGATACACCCCTTCCGGTTCAGAGTCAGACTCATCTGAGCCGACTGCAAGTTGTTTTCCCTTGTTCCTTCTTGTCATATTCGCAGTGAGCTCCAGGTACTAACCGTCAGAGAAGGTTCTCCTTCTGTGGGAGCGTCTTCTTTTAGCTGACGGGGGAATCAGGGTCAGCTGTCTGACTAAAGACTGCTGATGTACGCCTGATCCGCAACGGCACTCAGAGAGCATATGGATGAGCCGTTGGCAGCAACACGACGAAGTGGCCTGATTGGCACTTCTTTTCTTCGTCAAATTATCCCTCAAATCCATGGGAGGGGGATTGAAAAGATTAGCCTCATAACGTCGAAGACGGGAGGCATCCATGTACTGTACAGCCTGGACGCAGGCTTCAGGGACGCGGTTCTCGCGCCGCAGCTGTTCAGCGCGTGTTTGGCGTCTCTGTTGAGACAAGACGCGTCTGTCGCGTTGCTGCTTGGTGTGTCGGGGCAGAGACACTTGAGAGAGAGTGGGATGCTGGGCCCTACGTCTATAGGCGCGTACCTCTTGTGCTTGACAAGGCGCAGAGGCTTCACCTTGGCGCTTGGTGAGTTGGTCCTCAGAGGACCTAACTGAAGGAATCTCGCGTTTGGGCCGCCAAACGCGGACTTCGCGGGGCGCGAGCAAGGCGCCCGTTTGTGTGTTGGGTCCAGCCTCAGTCAAACAACCAGAGGTTCCAACTTGCAGCTGACGCGCACGTCTCCTCTGTTGACGCTTAGCGTTCTGGTTGCGTCGCGGAGGTGGAGAGAGACCAACAACATCCTGATGCTGAACATCAGGGATTTTAACCACGCGGGTCTCCTGAGAGACGCTGACGCGGGTGTTCTGTGCGACGCGGTTGGTCACAAAGGCAGTTGTGCCGGGGCCACGCGGGCCTTCTGAGAGGCGTTGGCGCGTGCACCTTTCTTGGCACAGTTGGCAGCAGGGGCCCGAGAAAGCCTCAGATCGGGCCTCGGGGCTGTTCCCTGTCGAGACCCTGTGGCAGACGCGGGTCTTTGGGCTCTTGGAGCCAGAAGAGAGAAACTCTTCGTATTTCGCCTGGTCGAACTCGACAATGAGCGATTCGACCATCTTCCCCTTACGGAGGACGTCATTCTGCGCCACGATTTGCTCATCAGTGACAAATGTAATCCCCAGCGGAGTCGCCATCTCTTGTATGCGCCGAAAAAAAGAGGGAAAGAAGTCTTTACTGTAAAATTTTCCTTGAATCAGATGAAAAAATTACAACAAAACTGCTTTTTTCCTTCCAGTTACAAGGGAGGGGAGATGCTGAGTCTTGGATCCCCCCTTTGTTTAGTGCTGGGTTCTTCGTGTGGCGGTGGAGAGTGAATCTTATTCTCCGTTGACCGGATGACCGTCGGGATCGTCAGGGAGCCTTCTCTTTGGCTGGTAGAGGGAGTAGCACAGCTCTGTCTACCAAAACTCTCAAAGAGAAGGTAGGCAAAGAGCAGCTTGTACGCAGCAAGCTTGACGAAGAGTTGAGCTCTCTCCTGTCTCGGTCTGTCTCTCTCTGTGATCTTCTGATCGAAAGGAAGCTCTTCAAAATCCGATCTCTCTGATCTAAAAAAATCCCCCTCTCTTCTGATTACCGATTCCCTTGACCTCATAGCAAACGAGGCTATTTATAGGGGTCCTAGGGGGTGAACGTGCCCCCTAAAAACGCTCCATAATGAGGGGGTAACTTCCCCGCTACATGGGCGGCGACTGGCCCCATAACCAGGGCGGTTATAACCGAGGCGCGGGCCTTGAGGTTGAGACGCGGGTGTCAAGCCCACGCGCCTTGATGTTGAGACGCGGGGGTCGAGCCCACGCGCCTTGATGCTGAGACGCGGGTGTCGAGCCCACGCGCCTTGATGCTGAGACGCGGGTGTCAAGCCACGCGCCTTGATGCTGAGCCTTCGCGTCTAGAACTTGAAACTCTGCTTTTTAATATCTTGTCTTTTAGTGATTTTTAGACAGCCTACACTTGGGCGCTGAAGCTTCATAAGCAACGCTATCAGCACTTAGGGACAATCCCTTAACTCCGCTGCGAAGAGCGAACAAAGCACGCTGTTGTGCTTTGACTTGGGCTTCGCAGCTATGGATGCCGCGCGTACGCTGTGGTACAGTAGCTTCGCTCGTGAGAACGAGGCTGGCGCGAGGCGCTACTGATCTTGATTGGGTGAAAGTACTGTCGCCCTTGTATCTTCGCGGCTAGCAGCATTGTTGGAGCAGGCAGGCATCTCGCCTTTTTCTTCGCGCGAGAGACGGACTTCTTGCGTAGCTACGCCTGAGGCTTTGCCCAGAGCCTTCTGTTTTGGCCTCCACATCTGCTTTGACAAGAGAGACTTAGGTTCGCAAGGAACCTGACTAGCCACACGCGAGGCTGAGGGGTGTTGGCAGAATTCTGCTCCTAGTTTCTGTTCTGAAACCTTGGTCATGGAGACCTTTCTGTGCTTCGTGCATGAAGCATTAGACCACCCCCAGAGAGGACTTCTTTAAATTTTTCTTGGTCGAAGTGAACGATCAAGTTTTCGAAAGTGGTGGACTTGGACTGCGGGCGTGCTTCCTTGTTGCGCCAGAGAACCGCAGCAGGCTCGTAGGGAGCCTTATCTGTCTCCGCAGAGACTTGCATTGAAGATTTAGCCAGAGTGGCTCTGGCTGCACTGACTTTCCCGAATTCAAAGATTGACCCGAAGGTCTATTCGCCACATTGCGACACTTGATTCTCAGCAGTGGAGAATTCAATCCCCAGCGGAGTCGCCATCTTGTTTTCCATTGATTTGCAAAGGGGAAAACTTACAAAAAAAAAGTTGAGGAGCTAAATTACAAGTAATACAAAAGATTACAAGTAGATCTCCTCAGAGATTCTGGAAAAGTATGCCGACTGGAGTCTGGTCAGCGCGCGACCACTTTGTCCCTTTGACGATGCGAGCGATGAGATTCCCTTCTCGCCTGGTTCGGGGAATCAGAGAACAAAAGGTTGGTAGAACCCTCCTGTTACTTCTCAAAACCGCCTTCACTTAGGAATTCCTTCTCGCCTGGTTCTGGAGATTCCTTGAGAAGAAGGGAGGTATTAGGGTATCAGCACCCTGATTAAAGAAGCAGCTCGCGCGGTGCGTCCTCTTGAGAAGTCTGCCAGAAGAAGTCTTTGCGTGTGTGAGAGGTCTTTGTGTGCGCCTCTCTCCTTGTGCCCCTGGTGGGCTATTTATAGGGAGAGCAAGAGTATAATCGTCCCTGAAAATATAGAAACAGATTGAATCAAATCTGTTTAAATCTGGAAAGTAGCCTTGCTGCGAGGCTAGAATCAGCTTCTGCGAAGCTAGAAGTAGCAGGTCGGTTGATCCTCTTGATATGTTTTGATTCTTTCCATATAGCTGGAAGATCTCCCCTGATCCTCTTACTCGTTTTAGGAGAGTCAAGAATTATGGTAATCAACTGCCAAATTTAATCTCAGATTTGATCTTGATTGGATTTGATCTTGATCTTGAATAGATTTGATCTCATCTGGAGATTTAATTGGCCAAAGGTTGACCATAGCAGACCCGCAGCGACGCTGCTCGCGTCGAGCTCACAGCAGAGCTGGAAAGCGCATGTGGCGAAGTCAGAAGACGGCTCTTCAGCGGAGCTAGATATCGTCTATCGCGAAGCTACTGAACATTCTTCTGCGCGGTTACGTGTGGCTTCAAGCGAAGCTAACTCTCTCTGTGGATAACTTTAAATAATTAGGATAATTAACTCATATAACCACAAGGTTAATAAATTAGAAATTAAATTTGGAGAAATACAGTATGAATATATAATAGTACACGTGCATACGTGCATATAAAATATTTGTGTATAGTCATGTGTGTGTATATTTATAAGAGTTCTTATATAAATATAAACCTATGATAATTACAAAATACTAAGCATTCCTAGTCCTACATACTTATTCTAGTATTATGAATTAAGTTTACATAAAATCATGTATTTCTATAATTAAAACAAATTAAAAAGAAAATATAAGTGATGTGTTGGAGGAGAATGAGGAAGGGTAGGGATGAGGTGGAAGCACTTAGGGGTGCTTGGAATGTGGGATTAGTGAGGTGGTAACATGGGAGATAAGAAGAAAGAAAAATAAAAAGAAAAGTAAAAATAAAAATCCCCAAATATACACCCCTCTCCCCTTTTCTCTCCCCTTATTCATTTTAGCCCTAGGTTTTCTCTCTCTTCAACCCTCAACTCTTCATCCCCTCCTCAGACAACCTCATTTCTCTCTTTCTCTTGATCCAGTAAAGATAACCCCTCTTTCTATCTCTCTATCTGTCTTTCTTTCTTTCTCTCTCTCTCTTTCCCTCTCACTCACGCCTTTCCTTCTCTTTTTCCCCTAGCAGTGGCGGCAAACTAGAGAGCGATGGCGGCAGCAGCATGCAGGCGAGGGGGTCGGTGGCCGGCTGCATCCACAAGGCGCACAGCCTGAGCCGTGTGTGGCTTGTGGGGCATAACATGTGCGTGATGATGATTCCAGTCTTGTTCATGATATTGGGGTCGGGGCATATATTGATTCGAATAAAGTGAATTTGACATATTTCGTTGGGTAAAGTTATGTAAGCCGGGTTGGCGTTATCCAAAAAGAGGTCGGGTTGTAATATGGATTTACATTTGTATTAGAAAAATTATAGTTATAGTTAATATCACACAAGAACAAATAAAAACAAACAAACAAATAAACAAGGAACAAAGAAAAGTCTAGCCTATGTTAGGGTAAACCTTAGACCTGTATGACTCCTAACTGGTTGACTGTCTACAGGAGGTATGTTGCAGCAATCTGACCACAAGTTAATCGGCCAGGTAGGGCAAGATCAGTGAGAGGTATCCTTTCTCGAGTAACATGCCTAATTATGTTAAACCACTATTCTTTGAGGTTTCGCCTCTCAATCCGTAACCTTTGACACCGATTTGACTAGAATCAAACTCTAACAATTTTCTCCTTAAGTCAATCTCTTAATGACTCTGAGATGTCCTAGGGCCAACGTCTACTTAGTTTCAAGTTAGGATTGGGTTAGTGAGTGAGAAGATGGTTTTTGGGCTAAGAAAGGATAATGACTTCTCATCTTATCTTGTTTAATGGTTAAGTCCTTAATCGTTTTAGTTCAAGTGTATAAGTATATAGCAGAAACAACACTTAAGCAATATAAACAATTCAAAAGTGTTCCTATACTACATGCTATGCATACGTACCTTTGCTCTAGTACTCTTCAACAGTAATGTAAAGGTAAATGAATTAAGCAAATGCCTAAATGTAAGTCTAATCATTTTTTAGCAATTACAAGCACAAGTTACTGTTGTATTAAATATAGTGTGCAAAACAAATCAATAAGCAAATCTAATAGATGCAAAAGCCGTATTTTGCAGTGTGGAAGCACCTGCAAAAAAATCAATCATTAGTTCACCTCCTTTGTAGCGCGAACACGACTTTAGTTGTGTTTTCACAGTAGAAAGGAGGGCTCTGGTGTTTTCCTTCTTGGGTAGAGGCACAGAGTAGCAATATGTCCACTGTAGTTTTTAGATTTCTGAGTTCAGCCCCTGTACACAAAAACAGAGAAGAAGAAAGTTAACCAATTAAGCAAATTAAAAGGAAAGAGTTACCTTCCCTCCCCGACAACGATACTAAAATTTGATCGAGACTAAACCTGCATAGAAAAATAGAAGTTTAGAAATGAAGAATAAGAATGTGCTAGGGTTCCTCAATACTACTGCTATATCAAGTGGCTATACGGGTCGTAATCCACAAGTAGGGACTGCGATAGAGGCGTTAAGTCATTCTAAGTTACTTAAATTGGTTAAAATATTTTTCTTATTTTTTTAAAAAGAAAATAAAAGGGTTAAAAAGAAGAAGAGAAGATAGAAGAAGATGGGGTTGGTGTTAAAAGGAAAACTAAGTTAAAAAGAAAGGATCAAAAGAAAGAAGAGTTGATTTTTAGGAGTGTTTCTAAACTAAGAAATAAAGAAAGGAAAACTAAAGAATACTTACTTCTTCTTGACTGATTACTTACCTTGATTTTCAACAATGGTTTTACCTTGAAGTGGAGGTGATCAACACATAGCCCACAAGATTAGATTTAGTCTTCATCCACATTACATCATCAAGACTACGGGGAGCAAGCATGAAATAATACAGACTTTAGGAGGAATCTATCGTCATGATTTATCGGTGGCACTCGCAATGGTAAAGTTCTTCTGATGTTATAAGGCTCATATATATAGTAATCAAAACCAAAAGGAAACAAGAGAATAATAAAAAGGTAAACTTTAGATTCAATTAAAAATGATGAAAGAAAGGAAAAATGATTACATCGATGTCACTCTTAATACAACTCTTTCTCTCTTTCTCTCATGAATCTCTTCTCTAAACTAATCTTATAAATAAACAAAACTTACATAAATAAAAATAAAAACCTAAGTTAAACTAAAACAAAAGCCTAATCTAAACTCTCTGTTGGATTGGTATCCGTCGGCCTCTGAATTTTGCAGTATTTGTAAGAGAAATGAACTTGGGGAGAGCGTAAGAAAATAGGGAGAGCAAACGCTCCCTCAATAACCTTAATAGAGCCGCGCAAATTTTGCCGCGTTTGCACGGCCAAGATCTGGCTAGTTGGCCAGATCCGGGGGCGCGTGGCTCTCTGATCTTTAATATCCCTTGTTATGTGATAGGATTTGTTGTTTGACGTCTGGATCTGGGATTATCTTCATTGATTTTTAAGCTAGGATAATAAATTCAAATAAATCCGAATTAGTTGAGAAATATTTGTGATTATCCTCTCTTTCTCCATTAATCTTCACCTGCACAATTTAGACATTAGACAAGTTGTTTAGCAGAATTTATTACAAGATAAATTGAGGAATGTAATGATAAATAATGCGATATATATGCACAATCATGAGTAAACTAGAACTCTAATAGATTAAATGTGAGATTGATTATCACCGGAGGAACGGTTATCAGGTAATTTAAGAATCGGAATAAATCACGTACAAGTTGTATTAAAAAGGGAAACCGTATTATGTAATTAGTATAGATTTTCTGCAACGTATAAGTTAGGAAGACTAATCTGATTTAGCATACTCGAAACAATCAGGCAATGATTCCTCTTGATTATGTAAATCGACCTATTATTAACATGTGCTTACATTTCACGTAAACAATCATATCAATAAATTCTATACCCTATTACATGTACATTACCCTTAATCCTAATCTAATTAGATACACGACAAGTAAGATACTAGAATCAATCTAATAATGAAGAGGAAAAGAGAAACAAAACACCATATATATAAATTTTGTTAAACTCTTGGCGTGGTGTGATAGTTCTTGTAATGGGGATCATGTAAACTATAGATATTGACACATATATAACCAATACAAAAGTTGTTTGCTTACTTCCATATGATACTAATACTGAACATATGTGTGTATGCTACTTGTGTTATATGTGCAATAATGTATGTTATCCGGAGGAAGGAGGCCGGGCGAGAGCCAGTAGGAGGGGGAAGATGGAGCCAAATTATACTAAATATAAATATGTATATTATAATAAAAGGAGCCGGGCGAGAGCTGGTAGGAGGGACAAGACGGTGATGTATTATATGTGTATATATTATAACTGAGGAAGGGGCCGAGTGAGAGCCGATAAGAGAGGGAAGACGGTGAATCTTATTTTGTTTCTGAACTGTGTATGATTGTACTAACTGTATAAGTAATTGATTATGATGTAGTAGAAACTCACTAGGGCATAGAATATCAAACTAAAAAAGTATACTCACTTACCGACGAAATAGGAGATGTATATGTAAGGATACACAGTGAGTCCACACATAATCTAAAATTTGTACTATAGTAAACTAATGCAGGATTCATAGTACTTGAGACATCTATCTAAAATTTAAGAAGTCTATAAGAATAAGACGAAAGAGGTTTGCACAACCAAAAAGAAAATTCATATTAGAGATAGTTCACTAATAACTACAGTTGTCATTCCTAAAAAGCTATTAAAGAATAAATCCTTAGATTAACAAATTAAATTAGTTTACTCACTGAACTGTCGAGCTCACTCTGTTCCTTTTTATATATTTTAAGTTTGGATAAAGGTAAAGGACCAGCTTAAACTCTGGAGAATTAAGTGTTGGGGTGATGGACACTTTTTGTGACTCGCTTGTACTAGTCATCTTACTTCACGTCCTTCTTACTTTGAGTACTTTACAACCTAATTAAAAATAACTTTAAATAATTAGGATAATTAACTCATATAACCACAAGGTTAATAAATTAGAAATTAAATTTGGAGAAATACAGTATGAATATATAATAGTACACGTGCATACGTGCATATAAAATATTTGTGTATAGTCATGTGTGTGTATATTTATAAGAGTTCTTATATAAATATAAACCTTCTGATAATTACAAAATACTAAGCATTCCTAGTCCTACATACTTATTCTAGTATTATGAATTAAGTTTACATAAAATCATGTATTTCTATAATTAAAACAAATTAAAAAGAAAATATAAGTGATGTGTTGGAGGAGAATGAGGAAGGGTAGGGATGAGGTGGAAGCACTTAGGGGTGCTTGGAATGTGGGATTAGTGAGGTGGTAACATGGGAGATTAAGAAGAAAGAAAAATAAAAGAAAAGTAAAAATAAAAATCCCCAAATATACACCCCTCTCCCCTTTGCTCTCCCCCTTATTCATTTTAGCCCTAGGTTTTCTCTCTCTTCAACCCCTCAACTCTTCATCCCTCCTCAGACAACCTCATTTCTCTCTCTTTTTATCTCTCTATCTGTCTTTCTTTCTTTCTCTCTCTCTCTTTCCCTCTCACTCACGCCTTTCCTTCTCTTTTTTCCCCTAGCAGTGGCGGCAACTAGAGAGCGATGGCGGCAGCAGCATGCAGGCGAGGGGGTCGGTGGCCGGCTGCATCCACAAGGCGCACAACCTGAGCCGTGTGTGGCTTGTGGGGCATAACATGTGCGTGATGATGATTCCAGTCTTGTTCATAATATTGGGGTTAGGGCATATATTGATTCGGATAAAGTGAATTTGACATATTTCGTTGGTTAAAGTTATGTAAGCCGGGTTGGTGTTATCCAAAAAAGAGGTCGGGTTGTAATATGGATTTACATTTGTATTAGAAAAATTATAGTTATAGTTAATATCACACAAGAACAAATAAAAACAAACAAACAAATAAACAAGGAACAAAGAAAAGTCTAGCCTATGTTAGGGGTAAACCTTAGACCTATATGACTCCTAACTGGTTGACTGTCTACAGGAGGTATGTTGCAGCAATCTGACCACAATTTAATCGGCTAGGTAGGGGCAAGATCAGTGAGAGGTATCTTTCTCGAGTAACAGGCCTAATTATGTTAAACCACTATTCTTTGAGGTTTCGCCTCTCAATCCGTAACCTTTGACACCGATTTGACTAGAATCAAACTCTAAAAATTTCCTCCTTAAGTCAATCTCTTAATGACTCTGAGATGTCCTAGGGCCAACGTCTACTTAGTTTCAAGTTAGGATTGGGTTAGTGAGTGAGAAGATGATTTTTGGGCTAAGAAAGGATAATGACTTCTCATCTTATCTTATTTAACGGTTAAGTCCTTAATCGTTTTAGTGCAAGTGTATAAGTATATAGCAGAAACAACACTTAAGCAATATAAACAATTCAAAAGTGTTCCTATACTACATGCTATGCATACGTACCTTTGCTCCAGTACTCTTCAACAGTAATGTAAAGGTAAATGAATTAAGCAAATGCCTAAATGTAAGTCTAATCATTTTTTAGCAATTACAAGCACAAGTTACTGTTGGATTAAATATAATGTGCAAAACAAATCAATAAGCAAATCTAATAGATGCAAAAGCCGTATTTTGCAGTGTGGAAGCACCTGCAAAAAAATCAATCATTAGTTCACCTCCTTTGTAGCGCGAACACGACTTTAGTCGTGTTTTCACAGTAGAAAGGAGGGCTCTGGTGTTTTCCTTCTTGGGTAGAGGCACAGAGTAGCAATATGTCCACTGTAGTTTTTAGATTTCGGAGTTCAGCCCCTGTACACAAAAACAGAGAAGAAGAAAGTTAACCAATTAAGCAAATTAAAAAGAAAGAGTTACCTTCCCTCCCGACAACGATACTAAAATTTGATCGAGACTGAACCTGCATAGAAAAATAGAAGTTTAGAAATGAAGAATAAGAATGTGCTAGGGTTCCTCAATACTACTGCTATATTAAGTGGCTATACGGGTCGTGATCCACAAGTAGGGACTGCGATAGAGGCGTTAAGTCTTTCTAAGTTACTTAAATTGGTTAAAATATTTTTTCTTATTTTTTAAAAAGAAAATAAAAGGGTTAAAAAGAAGAAGAGAAGATAGAAGAAGATGGGGTTGGTGTTAAAAGGAAAACTAAGTTAAAAAGAAAGGATCAAAAGAAAGAAGAGTTGATTTTTAGGAGTGTTTCTAAACTAAGAAATAAAGAAAGGAAAACTAAAGAATACTTACCTCTTCTTGACTGATTACTTACCTTGATTTTCAACAATGGTTTTACCTTGAAGTGGAGGTGATCAACACATAGCCCACAAGATTAGATTTAGTCTTTATCCACATTACATCATCAAGACTACGGGGAGCAAGCATGAAATAATACAGACTTTAGGAGGAATCTATCGTCATGAGTTATCGGTGGCACTCACAATGGTAAAGTTCTTCTGATGTTATAAGGCTCATATATATAGTAATCAAAACCAAAAGGAAACAAGAGAATAATAAAAAGGTAAACTTTAGATTCAATTAACAATGATGAAAGAAAGGAAAAATGATTACATCGATGTCACTCTTAATACAACTCTTTCTCTCTTTCTCTCATGAATCTCTTCTCTAAACTAATCTTATAAATAAACAAAACTTACATAAATAAAAATAAAAACCTAAGTTAAACTAAAACAAAAGCCTAATCTAAACTCTCTGTTGGAGTGGTATCCGTCTGCCTCTGAATTTTGCAGTATTTGTAAGAGAAATGAACTTGGGGAGAGCGTAAGAAAATAAGGAGAGCAAACGCTCCCTCAATAACCTTAATAGAGCCGCGCAAATTTGCCGCGTTTGCACGGCCAAGATCTGGCTAGTTGGCCAGATCCGGGGGCGCGTGGCTCTCTGATCTTTAATATCCCCTGTTATGTGATAGGATTTGTTGTTTGACGTCTGGATCTGGGATTATCTTCATTGATTTTTTAAGCTAGGATAATAAATTCAAATAAATCCGAATTAGTTGAGAAATATTTGTGATTATCCTCTCTTTCTCCATTAATCTTCACCTGCACAATTTAGACATTAAGACAAGTTGTTTAGCAGAATTTATTACAAGATAAATTGAGGAATGTAATGATAAATAATGCGATATATATGCACAATCATGAGTAAACTAGAACTCTAATAGATTAAATGTGAGATTGATTATCACCGGAGGAACGGTTATCAGGTAATTTAAGAATCGGAATAAAATCACGTACAAGTTGTATTAAAAAGGGAAACCGTATTATGTAATTAGTATAGATTTTCTGCAACGTATAAGTTAGGAAGACTAATCTGATTTTAGCATACTCGAAACAATCAGGCAATGATTCCTCTTGATTATGTAAATCGACCTATTATTAACATGTGCTTACATTTCACGTAAACAATCATATCAATAAATTCTATACCCTATTACATGTACATTACCCTTAATCCTAATCTAATTAGATACACGACAAGTAAGATACTAGAATCAATCTAATAATGAAGAGAAAAGAGAAACAAAACACCATATATATAAATTTTGTTAAACTCTTGGCGTGGTGTGATAGTTCTTGTAATGGGGATCATGTAAACTATAGATATTGACACATATATAACCAATACAAAAGTTGTTTGCTTACTTCCATATGATACTAATACTGAACATATGTGTGTATGCTACTTGTGTTATATGTGCAATAATGTATGTTATCCGGAGGAAGGAGGCCGGGCGAGAGCCAGTAGGAGGGGGAAGATGGAGCCAAATTATACTAAATATAAATATGTATATTATAATAAAAGGAGCCGGGCGAGAGCTGGTAGGAGGGACAAGACGGTGATGTATTATATGTGTATATATTATAACTGAGGAAGGGGCCGAGTGAGAGCCGATAAGAGAGGGAAGACGGTGAATCTTATTTTGTTTTCTGAACTGTGTATGATTGTACTAACTGTATAAGTAATTGATTATGATGTAGTAGAAACTCACTAGGGCATAGAATATCAAACTAAAAAAGTATACTCACTTACCGACGAAATAGGAGATGTATATGTAAGGATACACAGTGAGTCCACACATAATCTAAAATTTGTACTATAATAAACTAATGCAGGATTCATAGTACTTGAGACATCTATCTAAAATTTAAGAAGTCTATAAGAATAAGACGAAAGAGGTTTGCACAACCAAAAGAAAATTCATATTAGAGATAGTTCACTAATAACTACAGTTGTCATTCCTAAAAAGCTATTAAAGAATAAATCCTTAGATTAACAAATTAAATTAGTTTACTCACTGAACTGTCGAGCTCACTCTGTTCCTTTTTATATATTTTAAGTTTGGATAAAGGTAAAGGACCAGCTTAAACTCTGGAGAATTAAGTGTTGGGGTGATGGACACTTTTTGTGACTCGCTTGTACTAGTCATCTTACTTCACGTCCTTCTTACTTTTGAGTACTTTACTTATCATGTATATATATATGAAACTTGTTATATCAGATATGTAACCAGTACTTGATGTTTATAGTCAGAGGTGTAAACATTTTGTGTACATAACGAAAGTGTAACATTTTGGATAAGCACTGGTTGTTTAACTTTGGTAACGATGAGAATAGAACTTGATTTTGTTGGTATCATGATATTGTGGATCATACCTGGATTGAAGTAGTGGACGTGGAATTGTATGATGATGTTGTTATTCATGCTGCATATATAATAGGCCCGAAATCGTTATAATGTGTATAAGTAGGCCATTATGAGCCGAAATTGTTATATTTGTATCATGACGGACTCATATTTTTAGGGGAGGTGCTGCTGATTTTTTGAAAAATTAAGGAGATTACGATTAAATTGAGAGTTATTAGACTAATCTTATAATTAGAATCTGGGACCTTTACAGCATAACATATGTTATACTTGAAATTAATATGTTATAATCTCATATTATATGATATGCTTGTTGTATTATGATACACTGGTGTACAACATGCTATTGCTACTTGCAATACTACTTTCTCTCAATTCTTGGCAACTCAACCTGTTATGACCTTGGAACCTTTTTTTCATGTTATTCTCCAAGATATCATACACAGCCCTGGCCTAATTGTATTCGTTGAGCTTACTGAACTTTATCCTGGACCTGAACACCTCATGCATTCGGGTCCTGAATTCCTGTTTTTCATTATTTGACTCATTTTTTTTTCCCTGTCATTCTTCTTTAACTCCCTCTATTTTTCAACCCTCTTCTCCTTTCGGCATCCATTTGGGGCACCCATCAAATGCTGACAATGTGAAGTGCTGGTGGTGTCTGTTCTCTTGAGATTTACCTTTGTCCCACCATAACCATGTCAGCTTCCTACTTTGGTCTCCATTCAAGTAGGCACTGAATAAAACTCCTTTCAAGTATTTTCTGGGGGTTCTAGATGTTGTGAGTGACTGTTTGCTCAAGGTCTGCAATGCAGAGTCTGGTAGATTCACCTTTGGTGGAAGAATGGCTCCTTTCATGGTGGATGAGGTCAAGACTGACATGGTTGCCAAACTTTGGGATGAATTATGAAGATCCTCAAGAGGGTTACCTCGTTGGCTTTTGCCCATTGAAACATTCTCATTTTAGCTGTATCATACCATTTGACATTATTTCTCAATTTGACAACTTTAATGTGTGGAACTCACAAGAAATAGTAGTATACTAGAAAGCACGGTCACTTCAAATGTGAAGCCATCCTGTGTCCTTCACGTGTCGAACGTGATGCTTTTGTTTTCTATGTGCTTTCTAAAAATTGTGTTGGGTCGGTAGGTCGTGTGTCATATCGTGCTTGTGTCAACGTGTCCGTGTCGATGTGTCTGTGTTTGTGCAACATAGGTAGTATGTTCAACTTTATAGCGAGAAAGCAGCCCTTTTCCATTGGAGAGGGGTTCTTCTTGGTCCAACAAGAAAAGCATGCATTGTTTTGTAGAAATAAGAACTAAAAACAAAGCATTTAGCATGATTCATTTTCCTCCCCTTATTTCTCTCAAGGGCTATCTCATGCAACCATTGAATTGGCTGCTGCCTTTTCCTTTTAATTGCCTCACTCCAAGTTCCTTCTGGCTTTTGCTAGTCCTTGTTGCTTAATCAATGGGGAGAAAGAAAAGACTATTCTTCCTGACCTCTTAATTTCCCAGCAGAGACTTGGAAACTTTTAGTTAAGGCTTCAACCATGGTTTAGGACCACAGTATTGGTATTGATACTGATTAATGATTTTTAGCATCAATATCGATCGTTAATATAGACCATTTCGGCAGTATCGGTCTTGATATTAATTGATATTATAGATTAATACTGTATCGGGAACCTTAAAACCCGATACAATATTGCCGATATATCAGAATCGTTGATATTTCAAACTAGATCTTCAACATTTCGATCACTTCTGCATTCATCCATTGCTGGGAAATTACTACTAAAAGACGATCTAAGAACTAAACACCTCGCTAAAGAAAGGTGATTTGAGTACTTAAAAGGAATTAACTCCATTCTGCAATGGCCTTGGACACATACACAACAACCCAAACGAAGGAACAAAGGACACTAATGACCCATGACCTGCAAAATTAGGTAAAATTATGATCAAACAAGGGAAATAAATCTTATTGATTCATTCACTTTTTTGGAGCCTTTTACAACCCAAGTGAAAGCAAAATGGTTCCACATGGGATAAGTTAAGAAAGGTGTCTGGCAAATTATAATTTCAATGAACTCAAAGAACTTAATTGTAAGTAGAATATTTTAAGGAGAAATTATGGGAGGAAAAAAAACTCTATAGTTCTCTGGCACCAACATCACCGAGAATGTATATGTCACACCCCAAGTGAATAGTTCCACATGAGATGTGACGTAGGAGGGACTTTAGTTATAGTAATTCCTATGAGCTCAAGAATCAATTATAGGAAGCATTTTTAAGGGAGAAATTGCATCAAACTTGATGTTTACACATGCTTGGGTGAGAGTAGTACATGAAATCGCCTAGAGGGTGGGTGAATAGGTGACTAGCTAATCTAATGGTTAATTAATGTGGAATTAAAACTATTTATGCAAACTAAAACTTCTTATGCTAAACACACCAAGTATAACCTAAGAGTGTAGCCGAATTTCTCGTGAAGGTGTCACGCCCCGCTTCCTAAAAACGCTGGAGCGGAGATGCGACACGAGTCGGCGACGTATATACGCAAGGAATATACCTCACGTATATACGCTAAGCCTAAAGTAACCTGAACAAGCCATAAATCTAAACCATAATAATGAATGATCACTGCAATAATACATATGAGACTACACATGATAGCAATGAATAACGGGAAGAAAATGGCAGCTGAATGCAATAAAGATAGAATCATGAAATAACAGGAATAGAATGACAGGCTAAATATGATGTACAAGAATCAAGGAATAATAGCAGGAACAGAAAATGTAAAAGTATCAGAATCAAAGGGAGAGGACCCAAGCTCCTCACAAAGCGTACCGTCTCATCGAACACCTGCACATTAGAAACAATCGTCCAATATCTGGACGTGCAAATCTAGGGTCGTCAGAACGCGACCATGGTGAGTGTGTGTGTAAAGGGGAAAGAGCTCGTGCAGAAGAACAATGTGCATAAATAATAACAGGCAACTGCAGGCCTCAGATAATCAAACAACATAATACATAAGCAACTGAATAACAACAGCAAGAATAAGAGTACAGATACAAGACAAGTAGAACAACTGTAACAAACAACAGATGTCTAGGTGTATATCCTAGTAACATCACTAACCTAGTACATAATCTGGTCCTGGTTACAATCATGTGTCTGTCATAATGATATATAGATATACAATCAGGTGATTACGGTCAGTCACAACATCAACAGTTTATTATTAATTATGTAGCGAACACCAATTGTCACATGTAATAGACGCATCCCATACTACGCCTACCACACATGCCAATCGATGCCCTAAATTATTGAAACTGATCGGTTGGAGACATTGTCCATACTTTAGGTAGGTCCCGAGCATACCCGGGACCACGGCCCAGACTCCTGGCGCTGAACCAGGACCTACCGCAAGGTAATCAGGAACATGTATAACAGGAATAAAAATATGACGGGGTGCCAGTCACCCCACGGGAACCCTGCAGTGAAACCCTCTTTCGGCTGCGCAACCTAAATCCTACGTCCACCCAAAATACGGACGCTGTCTCCTCCATCAATCTCCCCAATCCCAGTGTAAGTTGTTTGTTATCATGTTTTAGTTTATCAAGATTATTTTATGTGCATGTTATTTAATCCCTGGGATAACTCGGTGGTGGTCACGGTAACAATATCAACATGTAATCAGGATACCGGTATAACATGAGTATAAAATATCAAGGAACAGGATACCGGTATAACAGGAATATATAACAAGTAAACATGCGGGTGTTGTTACCATGTAATAATATTTTTCCAGCAATTAGGTAACATGGACAAGATAGTTATCAAGTATAATCAGTCAGGTTTCTCCGATAAATCAAGATATCTAAGATGAGTAATGATATACTGTCATGAATAGAATAATTCGGGTAATGTATGTAATCAACTCATAATCTCAAAAGCTATCATCATGAATTTCAAACATCAAACCTTATTAAGGTAATCTGGTACAGTAATCACAAGTCCCATAAATCAACAATCGATTCTCTCATCCAACGATCAACTCTGATCCTCAAGTCATCGATATATCCATCCTTAATGTCATCAACAAATCAGATCGATCAATAGCAATCATCCAAACATGTAATATAATCTCCGATATCAATGAAATCACTCTCATAATAACTCTATCTCCATAACTGAAATAGTCAAGAACCAATCACGAATATCCAACTAAACTCTCACCTATTTTATCATCAAGAAGAATAATCAAATCTACTGATAATGCCACTCATATATCAACTCGTAAAACTATCAATTCTAAGATCTAAATATAATCTCAAAATACTCACAAATATAAATCCAGTTACCTCAACCTTATCTTAATGCAGATCAGGCTTTAATGTAAAGAATATAAATTCTAGATAACCTCTAACTCAAGATCAATCGTCACAATCCAACTAAAACAGTCACATCTAAATACTGATCAATATCCAATGTAAATAACATAAATCCAAGTTCGACTTAAACTCCAACTAAGTCCATATACTGATCCAAGCATCAAGTAATCCGATCTCTAACATCATAACAAGTCCATCATCAATACCCAAATAAATCATCACTTAAGTTATTACCAATGAAAGAATAACAAGTCTGGAAAGTACTCTATATGAAATATATCATCTGTCCTCAAATATCTGAATAAATTCTTAACTGAATTATCACCAAGTAAGGAATATTAAGTCTGATAATTGTTCAGATAAACTGTAGATAGTAAACCTCAATATTGAACCAATCCAACATAAGATCAATCTAGTATATAGTCCAAGTTCCTTTACAATTAGTCCCAGTCTGAAACAGTAATCATCTATTCATGAAATGATATATCTATAATATCTCCACGTCCAAATACAAGATCCATATATATCTGATGCTCAACTATGCCCTTAATCTATCCAATCAATAGATCGAGTCAAGTCACAGTCTAAAGGTATATCAAAACTAGACCTAAGCCAACAACGCTAAACTATCAGTACATGAAATGATATTGATACAACCTCCTATCAACTAGATAATTGAAGTGGACAATCATAAATATCTTATGAACGAATATAAGTAATGAAGCTGATAAAATATAACAGGAAATCACATGAAATGATAAGAGCAAGACATACATACATGTAAACAACGAAAAATAAGGAATTTAGATAAAAGCAAACACTCACAAAATTAAACAAAAAATGATACACTCACAAAACAAAGAAGTAACACTCACAAAATAGAACTATAGAAGGAAGAGGAAACACTCACAAAATAGAATTATAGAAGGAAGAGGAAACACTCACAATAAAATTTAATCAAAGAAGCAAGACACTCACAAAATAATGAAGTGAAATACTTACAAAACAAATAAGTGATACACTCACCTGAGATCCATCTCTAGTCCAGAGCACTGAAATTACAAGGCCTTGATAAATCTACATGAATTATTCAATAGGAATTGTTAGATTCTTTAAAAGAATATTTTAAGGAGTTTAAATCTTGATTAATTAGTTTGGGTGTTGGAGATATGATTCTTTAAGTTTAATGAATTAGTAGGTTTAGTTTAAACCAATTTCTGATTTTTGTTGGATTTTTAATAGGCTTAATCATTAAAATATTTAACGAGTTTAAATTTACAATTAAGGGAAATGGCTTTAAAGTGGTTGATTCGAATTAATTTATGTTGGTATTAGATTAAGATTTTTTATCATAGAAAGTAGAAGAGTTGTAGAATATTATTTATATTTTCTCTATTTTAATTTTTGATATTTTTAACTAATTATTTTAATTACAAATTTACCTTCTTTTCTTCCTTATTTTCTTTTTTTCTTTTCCTTTTATTTAGCCAGCAACCCAGGCGCTCAGGCCCAAGCCTCTCAGCCCAGACAGGACCAGGCCAGGCCCAGGCCTGGTCCAAAATCCCTTTTTATTATATATATTTTTTTAATAGGGCCCAAGCCCTTTGCAGTCTAGCCCAGCCAGACCCGGGCCAGGCCCGCCCAGGCCTGGCGCGTTTGGTTCGGGCCTGCAAACTTTTTTTTTTTTAAACTTGTGTCTGTACACAGTGGGCCGCCCAGCCCACTGTGCACCCCTACCCGGCAGCCCCGCACAGACCCAGACCTGGGTCTGTGCGGCGGCAGAGGCTCTCAGCCATTGGCCGAGAGCGGCCAAGGTTTTTTTTTTTTTTTTTTTGAGAAAATATCTTGTTTGGATCCAAATATATATATATAAATTGGAACTATCAGTTGGTATATCTTTACATATATTTTTAGTGGGATTTTAGATTGGATTATAATGTATAAAAATATTTATGGAGATCATAGTATAAACATAATTTTAATAAACTTTTTCTATCAAAATAATTTTTGATAAAATAAATTACTTACTTGATTTTGTTGATCCCCTAGCATGCTCCTCAATTTGCACTTCAAGATCTTTTGTTCATGAGGGGAAAAGAAAGACGAAAGTGAAAAGAGTTGGATTAAGGTTTCTATTGAGGTAGAAGAGAAAGAGAGGGATGGAGAGAATTAGGTCATGATTCTTTTGGGTAGAAAAAGAGAAGAAGTTTAGGGTCTTTATATAGATTAATAGGAATTTTAGAAACTTGAATTCTAATTAGATTTAGATTGCTTAATTTAGTAAGTTAGGATTAGGATGAGAATTTAGATTGGAATTTGAATTATGATTATATATTTAAATTAGATTATGGATTTAGATTAGGATTGGGTTTTGAGTTAATGGGTAAGAATCTCATAGTAATGGGTTTTGGGATTAATTAAAAGAAGTAAGAAATATGGAGAATAAGAAAATAGATAGTGGGCATGTGGGCTTAGCTTATTGGGATTGGGTGAAAATAAAAACACTACTAATAGTGATAACAATATCATAATAATAATTAACAATAATAATTACTATTAACAGGATAATTGGAAAACTACTAGTTAATAATTAAAATGATAATACTTTATAATGTTAAATATAATTATAAAGCCAAAATACCATTTACTATCTTAAAATAATTTGTACTGTAACTCAAGTTAATAAATAATATCACCAGTAAAATAAAATAAATACTTTAAAAAATTAAAAATACAGTGGTTTAGATTAGGGATATTACATTCTACCCACCTTAATAAAATTTCGTCCTCGAAATTTCAATAAAGTAGGGAATGAGAAAAATCAAATTAGGAAGAAGATGAAGCTTCCACACCACTTCTCACTGCATCAAGACTTCACCACGCTTCCGCTGCGCGCTCTGATTTTTGGTACCTGCTTCAACAAGGGGTAACCAATCTCAAGAGATAGAATTAGGAGAAACGAATAGGAAAGAAGGATGAAATCAAGATGGACATCCAAATCACTCTAAATGAAGTGTTGGAATCATGGATATCAATAATCAAGAATGGAATTCCAAAGAGAGGACGATTAATTCCAAATGGAGTCAATATCATCATGTGAATAGTATATGTATATTGCAGTGTAATTATAACTTATTCAAGTTATCGGTAAGTACTAGGTTTCTCTTGCGAAACAAGAGTCAAAATTCAAGATCGCAAGTCGAAAACCTAGGCTCTGATACCAAGAAAACCCTGTCACGCCCCGCTTCCTAAAAACACTGGAGCGGAGACGCGACACGAGTCGGCGACGTATATACGCAAGGAATATACCTCACGTATATACGCTAAGCCTAAAGTAACCTGAACAAGCCATAAATCTAAACCATAATAATGAATGATCACTGCAATAATACATATGAGACTACACATGATAGCAATGAATAACGGGAAGAAAATGGCAGCTGAATGCAATAAAGATAGAATCATGAAATAACAGGAATAGAATGACAGGCTAAATGTGATGTACAAGAATCAAGGAATAATAGCAGGAACAGAAAATGTAAAAGTACCAGAATCAAAGGGAGAGGACCCAAGCTCCTCGCAAAGCGTACCGTCTCATCGAACACCTGCACATTAGAAACAATCGTCCAATATCTGGACGTGCAAATCCAGGGTCGTCAGAACGCGACCATGGTGAGTGTGTGTGTAAAGGGGAAAGAGCTCGTGCAGAAGAACAATGTGCATAAATAATAACAGGCAACTGCAGGCCTCAGATAATCAAACAACATGATACATAAGCAACTGAATAACAACAGCAAGAATAAGAGTACAGATACAAGACAAGTAGAACAACTGTAACAAACAACAGATGTCTAGGTGTATATCCTAGCAACATCACTAACCTAGTACATAATCTGGTCCTGGTTATAATCATGTGTCTGTCATAATGATATATAGATATACAATCAGGTGATTACGGTCAGTCACAACATCAACAGTTTATTATTAATTATGTTAGCGCACACCAATTGTCACATGTAATAGACGCATCCCATACTACACCTACCACACATGCCAATCGATGCCCTAAATTATTGAAACTGATCGGTTGGAGACATTGTCCTACTTTAGGTGGGTCCCGTGCATACCCGGGACCACGGCCCAGACTCCTGGCGCTGAACCAGGACCTACCACAAGGTAGTCAGGAACATGTATAACAGGAATAAAAATATGACGGGGTGTCAGTCACCCCACGGGAACCCTGCAGTGAAACCCTCTTTCGGCTGCGCAACCTAAATCCTAGGTCCACCCAAAATACGGACGCTGTCTCCTCCATCAATCTCCCCAATCGCAGTGTAAGTTGTTTGTTATCATGTTTTAGTTTATCAAGATTATTTCATGTGCATGTTATTTAATCCCTGGAATAACTCGGTGGTGGTCACGGTAACAATATCAACATGTAATCAGGATACCGGTATAACAGGAGTATAAAATATCAAGGAACAGGATACCGGTATAACAGGAATATATAACAAGTAAACATGCGGGTGTTGTTACCGTGTAATAATATTTTCCCAGCAATTAGGTAACATGGACAAGATAGTTATCAAGTATAATCAGTCAGGTTTCTCCGATAAATCAAGATATCTAAGATGAGTAATGATATACTGTCATGAATAGAATAATTCGGGTAATGTATGTAATCAACTCATAATCTCAAAAGCTATCATCATGAATCTCAAACATCAAACCTTATTAAGGTAATCTGGTACAGTAATCACAAGTCCCATAAATCAACAATCGATTCTCTCATCCAATAATCAACTCTGATCCTCAAGTCATCGATATATCCATCCTGAATGTCATCAACAAATCAGATCGATCAATAGCAATCATCCAAACATGTAATATAATCTCCGATATCGATGAAATCACTCTCATAATAACTCTATCTCCATAACTGAAATAATCAAGAACCAATCACGAATATCCAACTAAACTCTCACCTATTTTATCATGAAGAAGAATAATCAAATCTACTGATAATGCCACTCAGATATCAGCTCGTAAAACTGTCAATTCTAAGATCTAAATATAATCTCAAAATACTCACAAATATAAATCCAGTTACCTCAACCTTATCTTAATGCAGATCAGGCTTTAATGTAAAGAATATAAATTCTAGATAACCTCTAACTCAAGATCAATCTAAATCACAATCCAACTAAAACAGTCACATCTAAATACTGATCAATATCCAATGTAAATAACATAAATCCAAGTTCGACTTAAACTCCAACTAAGTCCATATACTGATCCAAGCATCAAGTAATCCGATCTCTAACATCATAACAAGTCCATCATCAATACCCAAATAAATCATCACTTAAGTTATTACCAATGAAAGAATAACAAGTCTGGAAAGTACTCTATATGAAATATATCATCTGTCCTCAAATATCTGAATAAATTCTTAACTGAATTATCACCAAGTAAGGAATATTAAGTCTGATAATTGTTCAGATAAACTGTAGATAGTAAACCTCAATATTGAACCAATCCAACATAAGATCAAACTAGTATATAGTCCAAGTTCCTTTACAATTAGTCCCAGTCTGAAACAGTAATCATCTATTCATGAAATGATATATCTATAATATCTCCACGTCCAAATACAAGATCCATATATATCTGATGCTCAACTATGCCCATAATCTATCCAATCGATAGATCGAGTCAAGTCACAGTCTAAAGGTATATCAAAACTAGACCTAAGCCAACAACGCTAAACTATCAGTACATGAATTGATATTGATACAACCTCCTATCAACTAGATAATTGAAGTGGACAATCATAAATATCTTATGAACGAATATAAGTAATGAAGCTGATAAAATATACAGGAAATCACATGAAATGATAAGAGCAAGACATACATACATGTAAACAACGAAAAATAAGGAATTTAGATAAAATCAAACACTCACAAAATTAAACAAAAAATGATACACTCACAAAACAAAGAAGTAACACTCACAAAATAGAACTATAGAAGGAAAAGGAAACACTCACAAAATAGAATTATAGAAGGAAGAGGAAACACTCACAATAAAATTTAATCAAAGAAGCAAGACACTCACAAAATAATGAAGTGAAATACTTACAAAACAAATAAGTGATACACTCACCTGAGATCCATCCCTAGTCCAGAGCACTGAAATTACAAGGCCTTGATAAATCTACATGAATTATTCAATAAGAATTGTTAGATTCTTTAAAAGAATATTTTAAGGAGTTTAAATCTTGATTAATTAGTTTGGGTGTTTGAGATATGATTCTTTAGGTTTAATGAATTAGTAGGTTTAGTTTAAACCAATTTCTGATTTTTGTTGGATTTTTAATAGGCTTAATCATTAAAATATTTAACGAGTTTAAATTTACAATTAAGGGAAATGGCTTTAAAGTGGTTGATTCGAATTAATTTATGTTGGTATTAGATTAAGATTTTTTATCATAGAAAGTAGAAGAGTTGTAGAATATTATTTATATTTTCTCTATTTTAATTTTTGATATTTTTAACTAATTATTTTAATTACAAATTTACCTTCTTTTCTTCCTTATTTTCTTTTTTCTTTTCCTTTTATTTAGCCAGCAACCCAGGCCCTCAGGCCCAAGCCTCTCAGCCCAGACAGGACCAGGCCTGGTCCAAAATCCTTTTTTATTATATATATATTTTTTAATAGGGCCCAAGCCCTTTGCAGTCCAGCCCAGCCAGACCCGGGCCAGGCCCGCCCAGGCCTGGCGCGTTTGGTTCGGGCCTGCAAACATTTTTTTTTTTTAAACTTGTGTCTGTACACAGTGGGCCGCCCAGCCCACTGTGCACCCCTACCCGGCGGCCCCGCACAGACCCAGACCTGGGTCTGTGCGGCGGCGAGGCTCTCGGCCATTGGCCGAGAGCGGCCAAGGTTTTTTTTTTTTTTTTTGAGAAAATATCTTGTTTGGATCCAAATATATATATATAAATTGGAACTATCAGTTGGTATATCTTTACATATATTTTTAGTGGGATTTTAGATTGGATTATAATGTATAAAAATATTTATGGAGATCATAGTATAAACATAATTTTAATAAACTTTTTCTATCAAAATAATTTTTGATAAAATAAATTACTTACTTGATTTTGTTGATCCCCTAGCATGCTCCTCAATTTGCACTTCAAGATCTTTTATTCATGAGGGGAAAAGAAAGACGAAAGTGAAAAGAGTTGGATTAGGGTTTCTATTGAGGTAGAAGAGAAAGAGAGGGATGGAGAGAATTAGGTCATGATTCTTTTGGGGTAGAAAAAGAGAAGAAGTTTAGGGTCTTTATATAGATTAATAGGAATTTTAGAAACTTGAATTCTAATTAGATTTAGATTGCTTAATTTAGTAAGTTAGGATTAGGATGAGAATTTAGATTGGAATTTGAATTATGATTATATATTTAAATTAGATTATGGATTTAGATTAGGATTGGGTTTTGAGTTAATGGGTAAGAATCTCATAGTAATGAGTTTTGGGATTTAATTAAAAGAAGTAAGAAATATGGAGAATAAGAAAATAGATAGTGGGCATGTGGGCTTAGCTTATTGGGATTGGGTGAAAATAAAAACACTACTAATAGTGATAACAATATCATAATAATAATTAACAATAATAATTACTATTAACAGGGTAATGGGAAAACTACTAGTTAATAATTAAAATGATAATACTTTATAATGTTAAATATAATTATAAAGCCAAAATACCATTTACTATCTTAAAATAATTTGTACTGTAACTCAAGTTAATAAATAATATCACCAGTAAAATAAAATAAATAATTTAGAAAATTAAAAATACAGTGGTTTAGATTAGGGATATTACAGAAGGGCTCTGGACTAACTTCTCAAGATTCCTCTAGATAAGAGTTGAGGTGCCGTTTTAGCTCTCTTGGTTGAATACAAGTGTTAGCAAACAATCCCCAAGCATATAACAATTAAGCACAATGTACATCAAGCATATAAAGATAAAGACTAGTAAGAGATAAAGAGAGCAATCGCAAACACGGGAGAATTGTTTCGAGGTTCGAGCACACTTACTTTACATCCCCGCCTTCAACACTATGAAGGATTTCTACTATAATCGATCCCACCGGATCACTCGGTGCCGCAACACCTATAAGGAGTTCCCACTAGAACTCTTGGACTCTCTAGTCCCTCTCTTGTTCCCGCAAGAACAACACACCGCAAGCATGCAAGCTTGTAGAGGCCGCACCTCTACAAAAAGCTCTCGCTAGAACTCGAAACACCGCAAATACATAAGTCCGCCTCCTCAAAGCAAAGATGAAAATTTTGGTGATCACAACATTTTAATCACCTAAAATAACTCTCACAACAACTCTCCTATAGGATAGAAATATCAATCGAAAGCTCAAGTATGTATGAGAAAAACTAGGATTGAAGTTGTGGTAGAAAACACAAGAAATCACTTTTGAAAAGACTTGATAAACTCTAATTTTGAATGGAAGTATTTAGCTCTAAAACAAGTAGAGAAAACCTCTTAATAGAGTAGGAAAAACTAGGTCAAAACCCACTTAAAATCTTATTCAAAACAGTCCATGGGAGCCCCCTTTTATAGGCTAGGAAAAATTAGCCGTTGGGGTAAAACAGCAGTCTACATTGCTGTCGATCGACCGGCCCAGTTGACCAGCCAACGGTCAGATTTCTGACCGTTGAGCCAGCGGTCGACCGGCCCGATCGACCGTGGCCTGGAATAGAGAGCAGAACTCTCTGCCGGTCGATCGCCCGGTCACCTGGGGCTTTCCAGAGAGTAGAGCTCTCTGGACGGTCAACAGGGTCGGTCGACCGGCCAGCCAAACAAGGCGTGCACGTTTGTGCACATCAGTTGACTGACTCCTGGCACGGTCGACCGTCCCGGTCGACCGGCAGAAGCTAAAACAGAACTTTTTAGGGATTGAAAACTTAGTATTTTTCCTTTAATGAAATCCCCCAAAATCTCTAAAAATCTATAAAAATAAGTTCAGTATAATACTTTAATATATACAAACATGTTTGAGTAAAAATCAAATCATGTTATAAACATTTTGAACTATTTTTGTAACTTAGAAATTTTGGCATAAAACAAAATTTGTATTTTTCCAAATAGATTTTTTCAAAACTTTTTCAAATACAAAAACAAGATATTTTAAACACTTTTAAAGCATAGTATGTATGGATATGATCCACTACACATAAATGATGAAATATCTATGTTTTTGACAATAAGCACTAAAAATGGTTTTGGTTAAAGATATGTATACTTTGAATTCCAAAAAATCAAATCGATATTTTTTCAAATGAAAATCCTTTTATGAAAATACAAATAAATCTTGAGTGTGTGTGTATATGTACTTGAGCAATCCACCAACTATTCTATCCTTTACATTTTATCTAAAAATAAAATCTTAACAAAACAAATCTAGACACAAGTCTTCTCTTGAAGTCTTCACTTAAGGTCTTCTCCTCCTTCTTGACTTGGTCCAAACCATGATCCAATAAGCTAGACTCCTCTTGAGTACTTGATGTGGTCGTGATACATATGCTCTTGAATCAACACGTGCTAGCTCTAAAACTTGACTTTAAATCCTTTGTTAAAGCTAAACACCTACTAAGATCTTGATCATAAATTTGAGACTAATTGAACACAAGATCATTAGTACTATAACTACATGAGTTAATCATCATCGAAACTAGAGTGATGGGCCTTTGGGCTAACAATCTCCCCCTTTTGATGATGACAAAACTCATGGAGTTATATATACATGGATTAAAGTAAAGATTCAAAGAAGCTCCCCCTTAACTCATGCATAACAATAAACAAATATATATTCAATTAAAGCTCGTAAAATAAATAAACATGTATGCAATCATAAGGAGATAAACATGCCAAAACTCATCAAATTCTTCTCTCCCTTTTTGCAATACAAAACAATATGCATAGAAAAATTCTTCTCCCCCTTTATGTATAAAGTAAGGAAAAACATGCATATATACTAAAATACTTCTCTCCCTTTTTGTCAATCATCAACAAAGGGGTTAAAGTAAACACAAAATAATATTCTCCCCCTTTTTATCCGAAATAAAAATCAACAAAGGGGTGAAATCAAATCAATCAATAAAGAGATATATGCGATATATATTCATGAAGAGGAAGACGCTAAGTTAACTTTCCTACATACATGCATTACATGAAGAAGGGATGATAAGCCCTAACTCACATAACGCATATTATACAATGCATAAGAGGAGATGTGAAGCTCCCCCTACACACGTGTATCGCATAAAGAAGAGTTGTCAAGCTCCTCAATATAAGATAACTCAACATGAATCTATATGTAAAAGATATTTTAAGCTCCCCTTACATATAGGCACTATATATCAAAACATTTTTAAGATAAATTTTTATAATACTAAAACAAATTTGAAGTTATCATTTGTACATAAACAAAATTTTATGATACCAAGAGGGAGAATATTGTTAAGCTCCCCAAAGGCCCATCACTCTAGTTTTGATGATGATTAACTCATGCAGTTATAGTACTAATGATCTTGTGTTTAATTAGTCTCAGATTTATGATCAAGATCTTAGTAGGTGTTTAGCTTCAACAAAGGATTTAAAGCCAAATTTTGAAGCTAGCACTTATTGATTCAAGAGCTTATGCATCAAGACCACATCAAGTACTCAAGAGGAGTCTAACTTATTGGATCATAGTTTGGACCAAGTTAAGAAGGAGGAGAAGACTTCAAGGGAAGACTTCAAGAGAAGACTTGTGTCTAAATTTATTTTGTTAAGATTTTATTTCTAGATAAAATATAAAGAATAGAATAGTTGGTGGATTGCTCAAGTACATATACACACACACTCAAGTTTATTTGTGTTTTCATAAAAAAATTTTCATTTGAAAAAATATTGGTTTGGTTTTTTGGAATTCAAAGTATACATATCTTTATCCAAAACCATTTTTAGTGCTTATTGTCAAAAACATAGATATTTCATCATTTATGTGTAGTGGATCATATCCATACACACTATACTTTAAAAGTGTTTAAGATATCTTGTTTTTGTATTTGGAGAAGTTTTGAAAAAAATCTATTTGGAAAAATACAGATTTTATTTTATGCCAAAATTTCTAAGTTACAAAAATAGTTTAAATTGTTTGTAACATGGTTTGATTTTACTCAAACATGTTTGTATATCAAAGTATTATACTGAACTTATTTTGTAGATTTTTAGAGATTTTGTGGGATTTTATTAAAGGAAAATACTAAGTTTTCAATCCCTAAAAGTTCTGTTTTGGCTTCTGCCGGTCGACCGGGACGGTCGACCAAGCCAGGAGCTGGTTGACCGAGTCGTCGACTGACGTTCACAAACGTGCACGCCTTGTTTGGCTAGCGGGCCGGTCGACCGACCCGGTCGACCGTTTCAGAGAGCTCTGCTCTTTGGAAAGCCTCGGTTAACTGGGCGGTCGACCGGCAGAGAGTTCTGCTCTCTGTTTTCAGGCCACGGTCGACCGGGCCAGTCGATCGCTGGCTCAACTATTAGAAATCTGATCGTTGGCCGGTCGACCGACAGTAGTGCAGACTGCTATTTTGTCCCAACGGCTAGTTTTTCCTAGCCTATAAAAGGGGGCTCCCATGGCCTGTTTTAAATAAGATTTTAAGTGAGTTTTGGAGCTTGTTTTTCCTACTCTATTAAGAGGTTTTTTTTCACTTGTTTTAGAGCCAAATACTTCCATTCAAAAGGAGAGTTTATCAAGAGTTTTCAAAAGTGATTTCTTGTGTTTTCCACCACAACTTCAATCCTAGTTTTTCTCACACATACTTGAGCTTTCCATTGATATATCTATCCTATAGGAAAGTTATTGTGAGAGCTATTTTAGGTGATCAAAGTGTTGTGATCACCAAAGTTTTCATCTTTACTTTGAGGAGGCGGACTTGTGTGTTCGCGGTGTTTCGAGTTCTCAAGAGCTCTTTGTAGAGGTGCGGCCTCGGCAAGCTTGCGTGCTTGCGGTGTATTATTCTTGCGGGAACAAGAGAGGGACTAGAGAGTCCAAGAGTTCTAGTAGGAACTCCTTGTAGGTGTTGCGGTACCGAGTGATCCGGTGGGATCGATTATAGTGGAAATCCTTCATAGTGTTGAAGGCGGGGACGTAGAGCAAGTGTGCTCGAACCTCGAAACAATTCTCCCGTGTTTGCGATTGCTCTCTCTATCTCTTACTTGTCTTTATCTTTATATGCTTGATATACATTATGCTTAATTTTTATATACTTGGGGATTGTTTGCTAACACTTGTATTCAACCAAGAGAACTAAAGCGGCACCTCAACTCTTATCTAGAGGAATCTTGAGGAGTTAGTCTAGAGCCCTTCAAGAAAAATTTGGCTACAATCTTAGGTTATACTTGGTGTGTTTAGCATAAGAAGTTTTAGTTTGCATAAATAGTTTTAATTCCGCATTAATTGACCATTAGATTAGCTAGTCACCTATTCACCCCCCTCTAGGTGATTTCAATTAGTATCAGAGCCAAGTGCTCTTGATTTGGGTCTTACAACCTAGAGTTAAAGATCCTCATTTTATAGGTAATCACAATATTTGTTTACACACACATAGATTTCATGTCACCTCCCACCTTTGATATTCTTAACATCCAAACTTGGAAGGTTAAGATGTCTATGTACCTCAAAGGCCTAGGCATTCATGTTTATCTTGCTACTATTAAAGATTCATATGCTAATAATAGAAAGTATATTGAGGCTAATTCAAAAGTCATTCATGCTTTGAAGAGTAACCTAAATAATGATTACTTATATAGGGTTGCTAATCTTGACTCGGCTTTTGTACTTTAGAACACCATCATTTCCCTTGGCGAACATGAACAATATTATGCGGGGAGCGACTCGGATGTTGGAAGTGAAGCTTCCAATGTATGTTACATGGTCCAAGGGGATAACCCCCTTGAGGTAACTACCGAATCCGAGTTAGAAGAGGATGTTGATATGTCATACAATGAACTTGCTTCATTTTGTCAACAACTTCTAGAAAAATATGAATTGCTTAAAAAGGATAATAAGAAAATGAAAAACAAATTTGATGCCATGTTAAATGAAAAAGATTCTTTACAAGATAAATTGGAATGTTTTTCAAAGAAAATGAAAGTTTAAAAAATGAGAATGTTTCCTTGCTTTCTAAATTGAATGATCTTTATGAAGGAAATACTTTTTTGAAAGATAAAATTGTTTGGTGGAAAAACAATAAGAAATTGCTTTGCAAGAAAACAACTCTTTAAAAAGAAAAGTTATTTTAAAAGAAAAAGAAAATGTTTCTAAAAAGAAAAAGAATAATGATTCTCATTCTCACCATGCTTTACATGCTATTATTGATGAAAATGAAGTTAATTTTTTGAAAAATAGAATTGATTGTTTAAACTCAACTTTGAGTATTTGTGCATTTAACCATAAAAAATTGGAATCATTATTTCAAAAGAAACAAGTTCCCCATGTTCATGCACATCACCCACAACATGCTTATGCACATTTTGCATGCCATGATCATACTCATTCACATGTGCATAATAGAGTGTACAAGTATACACAGTGCGGCCGCAAAGGCCATTTAGCAAAATTCTATTATGATAGAATTAATTCTTTAAATTTTGCTAATAAGAATGTTTGGGTTCCTTACAATGCTAACCCTCGTGGACCCAAAAGAAAATGGGTACCAAAATCCCTACCTTTTATAACTGATGTAGGTGCGGGCTCTCACATGACGTGAGAGGGATGGTGCCTTGGTGGTGGACGTGTTGGCCCAGAGGCCTTCCACTCTAGTTTTGATGATGATTAACTCATGTAGTTATGTTTACTAATAATCTTGTGATTTTAATTTCAGATCATTAAGCAAGAAATTATTAGTGATTAGCTTCAACAAAGGAGTTTGGAAGCTTTCACATGGTGATTCCAGAGCCCGAGCATCAAGATCATATCTTGCACTCGTTGGAGTCTCGCTCGTGGATCACGTTTTGGATCGGGTCGACTTGAAGATGGAAGATCATCAAGAAGACTTAGGTAGTTTTAGTTTAGTGTGTTTAGATCCATTTGTAAAGCTTAGAATAGTTGATATGCTCAAGTGCACAACATACACGTTTTATGGATTTTGGTTTTCATGAATAGTTTAGATCAAACAAGTTTAAATAGTTTTTATGTATATTAGATGTGTTCGATATACATACATGCTTCATATCTTAGACAAACTTATTTTAATATGTCTATTCATGAGTTTTAAGAAAAATCAGATTTCCTATTGAAAAATCCAAGTTTGGAAAAATACAGTTTTTGATTTTTGGTAAAAATGATAAGACACAAAAATGGTTCAAAATGTTTGACATTTGAGTTGAAATTTTTATCACATGTTTATATATCATACATTTTATTAGAAACTATTTTTGTGGATTTTTAGAAAATTTACAAGATTTATTAGAATATTTTTTAACATGTTTTTCTAACCCAGAATATTTGGCTGCCAGGCGCTGGCGGTCGACCGAGCTGGTCGACCGTATTCCAGAGCCGGTCGACCGGTCGGTCGACTGACGTTCACAGGTCTGTGCACGTCTGGCCAGCAACTGGGCCGGTCGACCGGGCGGTCGACCGGACAGAGAGCCTTGCTCTCTGTAAAATTGCAGTCGACCGGGCGATCGACCGGGATGCCCCAACGGTCATATTTATGACCGTTGGCGGTGACCGCCAGCCGCTTTTGGCTGACAATTCAGCCAACGGCTAGTTTTAGGGTTTGGCCTATATAAACCCCATTTCTTTGGGATTTTGGCTAAGATTTTCAAGAGCAAAATTTTCTCTACTATCTAGTTTTTAAAACAAGTTTTCAAAGTGTTTAAGTGCTCAAAAGATCCATCTTATTTGTTTTAAAGTATTTTGTTTATTTCAAAGAAATTAGGTTTTTGGTAATTAGTTTTGATCTAAAATTTCTATATCTATTTTGGTGTTTTTCCAAGAGAATTTCTTTGATCAAAACACTTTGTTTTCCACACTTGAGCCTATCATTCTATCCTATTCTATTAGGATCTTTATTTGTGAAAAAAGTTTTTTTTGAGGTTGTGGAAACCTCCAAGAGTTGTAAACCCCTTCTTTGTTGGATATCCCTCTTTGGTAGAGGTTGATTTGGATTGTGGGGTGCTCCCTCTTTGGTAGAGGTTGAGGTTGTGGTTTACTCCCTCTAGTATGAGGTGGAGTTGGCTGTTTGTATCCCTCTTCGGTAGAGGTGATTTGTGGTTGTTTGGCTAAGGGCCTATCCCTCTTTGTGAGGTGGATTGAGTTGTATTGCCTCGGTGGCATTGTATTGGTTGAGAGAGGAGTTCGGTACTCCTAGTGGTTTGGAAATCCTTCTCGGTGAAGGCGGGGACGTAGAGCTAGGGGCTCGAACCTCGAAACATATCTTTGTGTTTGCGTTTGATCCATTGACTCTAACTCTCTCTTTATTTTGTGTTGTGCATCATTCATATCATTCATATCATATTTGCTTGTGTTGTGCCTTGCATCATTTATATTACTTATATCATCTCTATATGCTTGGCTTGTGTTTGTGTGCCTTACTTATACTTAATCACGAGAGCTTCATATAGCACCTCAACCCTTATCTAGGGAATCAAGAGGAGTTAGTCCAGAGCCCTTCATGGGGAATTCGGCTATACTCGTTGGTTGTATTAAGTGTTTGTGCAAATTTATTTTAGCTTCCGCATTTAGTTTCTAATTAGCCATATCACCTATTCACCCCCTCAGGTGATTTACAATTAGTATCAGAGCTACGCTCCTGATACTTTAGGTTTAACCACCGAGGAGTGAGATCCTTGCTTGCTAATCTTTCATTTGCATTTGCATATATTGCTTGCACACATATAGTTTACACCCATGGATTGCTTTTCACCTCCCATATTCGATGTCTCCAACATTGACACATGAAAATATAGGATGTCCATGTATTTGAAGACCCTAGGTTTACATGTTTTCCTTGCCGCTACCAAGAAATGCTATCTTGGTAATAGCAATCATATAGGGGCCAGTGCACAAGCCCTTGAGGCTATTAGAAGCATGCTTAACAAAGAATATCTTATGCATATTTCTAACCTTGATTCTGCTTTTGCAGTGTGAAACAAGTTGACAACCATATCCACCTTCGAGCTTCAATTGCTTATCCAACCGGAGGAGTCTAGTGGAGAATCCGACTCTTAATGCTTCATGGTCCAAGGGAATGACTCCCTTGAGGTACATTCGGATACTCAACTTGATAGTGCTAGCTCTTCATTTGATGATCATGATAATATGGATGCCAATGCTTTAAATGAAGAGTTATCTATTGTTTGTGAAAAATTAATAGAAAAATATAATATTTTGAAAAGAAGAGTCTAGGTATTAATAAAGAAAATAAAAATTTGCATTCTAAACTTAACAATGTTTTGCAAGAGAAGGAGGAGATTTCTAATGAAAGGGATTCATTAAAATCTCAACTTGATCTTGCCCTAAAAGAAAATAAATTTTTGAAAAATAAAAATGATTGTGAAATAATTTTGAAGAAAAATGAAAACTTGTCTTCAAAAGTTAATTTTGTTTTAAAAGAAAATGATTCTTTAAAATTGAAAATTGCTTCTATTTCCAAGGAATTGGAAATTGTTTTAAAGAAAAATATTGTTTTGAAAAATAATATGGATGCACATGTTTGCCATGCTTCACCTAGATTACCTATTGCATGCACCTCTTCTTCTAGGATTAATGATGATATTTGTTTGCTAAAGATGAGAGTAGATTATTTGGGCTCCACTTTGAGCCATTGTGTGGTGAGCCATTCACGCTTGGAATCCTTGGTTCGAAAGAAACAATTTTCATCTTTGCATGCACACCTATCACGGCATACACATGCTCCTCACGGACACCATCATCACTTGTATCCTCATGTGTACACTTGTACACATTGTGGACGTAAGGGCCACCTTGTTAAATTTTTCTATGATAGAATACATGATGTTAATTTAGCAAATAAATTTATTTGAAGTTAGAAAAGGGACAACCCCCATGGACCCAAAAAGAAATGGGTACCAAAAACCACCCCTATTGTATTTGATGTAGGTGTGGGCTCTCGCATGACGTGAGAGTATCGGTACCTTGGAGTGGATGCGTTCCGAGCTTCATGATGACTATTTGGATGCATCACTTTCAAGGAAAGTTTGGTGGAATGACCACCTTGGTTTGGAGTACTAGAGAGGTGCCCTCATCGGTTTTGGTATTGATCTCTAACTCCCATTTATTATTTACATGCTTTTCATATCATTGTTTTAGCATGTTTTGATGTTTATAGATTATTATGTTAATGCCATGATTATTAGATCATTGACATGTATGTATAGCATTTTGAGACACCCATGTTTAATATGGACCATTATTTTAGTGTTCTCACTTTTGTTTAGCTATCATGTTTATCATAACTCTAATAACATGTGGTTTACATAATGATCATGTTTGTGTTTATCATGTTGATTTATATCTTATTTTTATGCTTCATGATTTGAATATATGTTTAAATGTTAGTTTTCATTAAGACTAGGATATATACTTATACATATAGTGGTCACAAATAAATCTATATATGTTTGAGCTTGAATGCTTATTTGTACCCATTAGATGTGCTAGTATAGTCTAGTTTTGATGATTCATGCATTTAACTTGTATTCCTATTTTATTCATGTTTTCATATTTATATGTTTAACTTCATGTATATGTCTATCTTGTCCAAACTATTGTTTATACATATACATCCTTTGAGCCACGTGCCTTAATGCATATACATTTGTGGACTCGTTATGTTTTGGATATGTATGTATACTTTAGTTTGTATAAGACATACATATGCATTGAAGATTAAATAGTTTTGATGATTTTCATGTTTTCATGTTTAAAGAAATTTGAGCTTGAATGACTATTTTCATGATGATATGTTTCACATAACATTTGTACACTCACATTTCTTATTTACTCATGTTTTATTTTCATGAGTCATATTTATACTTCATTGACTTGAGTGTTGGATATCATGTGGATTTCTTGTCTCATGAAAAATAATTTTATTTTATTCCTTACTTGAAGGATTTCGTACTAGTTAACAAGTTTTTTCATTTAACTAGTTCGAATTCTGCGCTATGGTAGATGTTTTCAAACATACATTATTTTCAAATCTATTTTTGGAAACCCCTACCTTCCAAGGGTGGTTGAACGGGAGATCATGCTCATGTATACTTTATAGTGAAAATCATTTTAAACTTGAACATGGTTAGGAGGATAGGATATGAGGTATACACTTGATATTATTGTTGTTTCTATTGGTATTATTGGATTCTTTCAATTGGTATCAATATTGACATTTTTGTATACTCATATATATTATTTTTATTTTGATATCATATGTTCTTAATGACAAATTCTTACAATTGGTATCATTTTGTATCAAGATGTTTATTTGAATAATTTCAATTAGTATCAAGATTTTTATGTGTTTTTTCCTCAAAAAAATTGGTATCAATGCCTTATTTATTTTCATTAGTTTATATGTTCACTTACAATTGGTATCAAGATGCTACTTTGACATATTTTTAATTGGTATCTTAATTGATTGTCACCCCTTATTTACATCATTTGTGTTTTAGACAAAAAGGGGATAACATTGTTTTATTATTTTTAACCCTTTTGTTGATTCCTTGTTTCAAACAAAAAGGGGGAGAAAAATTTATTAATTGTTTTTACTTTAACCTCTTTATTGATGATTGACAAAAGGGCGGAGAATTATTTGTGAGTTTAACATGCATATAAACTCAAATATAGATTGGTACATGTTTTTGTATGCATGTAAACTCAAATATCAAAAAAAAAATTTGATAGTATTGTTTGTGTTTATATTTATGTTTATTGGTATCAAGAGCATGTTTTGAAGATTTGTTTGTTTATGCATGTATTTACATTCATGTTTATGTGATTCATTGCATATTATGTTTTTATTTGTATGCATGAGTTAAGGGGGAGCTTCTTTGAAGCTTAACTTAATCCATGCATATATAACTCCATGAGTTTTGTCATCATCAAAAAGGGGGAGATTGTTGGCCCAGAGGCCTTCCACTCTAGTTTTGATGATGATTAACTCATGTAGTTATGTTTATTAATAATCTTGTGATTTTAGTTTCAGATCATTAAGCAAGATATTAGTTGGTGATTAGCTTCAACAAAGGAGTTTGAAAGCTTTCACATGGTGATTTCAGAGCCCGAGCATCAAGATCATACCTTGCACTCGTTGGAGTCTCGCTCGTGGATCATGTTTTGGATCGGTCGACTTGACGATGGAAGATCATCAAGAAGACTTAGTTATCCTAGTTTTAGTTTAGTGCGTTTAGATCCATTTGTAAAGCTTAGAATAGTTAATATGCTCAAGTGCACAACACACACGTTTTATGGATTTGGTTTTCATGAATAGTTTAGATCAAAACAAGTTTAAATGGTTTTTTTGTATATTAGATGTGTTCGATATACATACATGCTTCATATCTTAGACAAACTTATTTTGATATGTCTATTCATGAGTTTTAAAAAAATCAGATTTCCTATTGAAAAATCCAAGTTTGGAAAAATACAGTTTTTGGTTTTTGGTAAAAATGATAAGACACAAAAATGGTTCAAAATGTTTGATATTAGAGTTGAAATTTTTATCACATGTTTATATATCATACATTTTGTTAGAAACTATTTTTGTGGATTTTTAGAAGATTTACAAGATTTATTAGAATATTTTTTAACATGTTTTTCTAACCCAGAATATTTGGCTACCAGGCGCTGGCGGTCGACCGAGCCGGTCGACCGTATTCCAGAGCCGGTCGACCGGTCGGTCGACCGACGTGCACAGTTCCGTGCACGTCTGGCCAGCAACTGGGCCGGTCGACCGGGCGGTCGACCGGACAGAGAGCCTTGCTCTCTGTAAAATTGCAGTCGACCGGGCGGTCGACCGGGATGCCCCAACGGTCATATTTATGACCGTTGGCGGTCGACCGCCAGTCGCTTTTGGCTGACAATTCAGCCAACGGCTAGTTTTAAGATTTGGCCTATATAAACCCCATTTCTTTGGGATTTTGGCTAAGATTTTCAAGAGCAAAAATTTCTATATTCTCTAGTTTTAAAACAAGTTTTCAAAGTGTTTAATTGCTCAAAAGATCCATCTTATTTGTTTAAAGTGTTTTGTTTATTTCAAAGAAATTAGGTTTTTGGGAATTAGTTTTGATCTAAAATTTCTATATCTATTTTGGTGTTTTCCCAAGAGAATTTCTTTGATCAAAACACTTTGTTTTCCACACTTGAGCCTATCATTCTATCCTATTCTATTAGGATCTTTGTTTTGTGGAAAAAGGTTTTGTTTGAGGTTGTGGAAACTCCAAGAGTTGTAAACCCCTTCTTTGTTGGATATCCCTCTTTGGTAGAGGTTGATTTGGATTGTGGGGTACTCCCTCTTTGGTAGAGGTTGAGGTTGTGGTTTACTCCCTCTAGTGTGAGGTGGAGTTGGTTGGTTTGTATCCCTCTTCAGTAGAGGTGATTTGTGGTTGTTTGGCTAAGGGCCTATCCCTTTTTGTGAGGTGAATTGAGTTTGTATTGCCTCGGTGGCATTGTATTGGTTGAGAGAGGAGTTCAGTACTCCTAGTGGATTGGAAATCCTTCTCGGTGAAGCGGGAACGTAGAGCTAGGGGCTCGAACCTCGAAACATATCTTTGTGTTTGCATTTGATCCATTGACTCTAACTCGCTCTCTCTTTATTTTGTGTTATGCATCATTCATATCATTCATATCATATTTGCTTGTGTTATGCCTTGCATCATTTATATTGCTTATATCATCTCTATATGCTTGGCTTATGTTTGTGTGCCCCCTCACTTATACTTAATCACGAGAGCTTCATCTAGCACCTCAACCCTTATCTAGGGGAATCTAGAGGAATTAGTCTAGAGCCCTTCACGGGGAATTCGGCTACACTCGTTGGTTGTATTAAGTGTTTGTGCAAATTTAATTTAGCTTCCGCATTTAGTTTCTAGATTAGCCATATCACCTATTCACCCCCCTCTAGGTGATTTACAGAACGCGCATGGACTTGATGGACACACATTTGATGCACCGCTATCAAGGAAGTTTGATGGAACGACCACCATGTTTTGGAGATTTGGAATATAGTTCTTATGTTTTGGTAACTATCTCTAAGTACCGATTTAGTTTACATGCTTTTATCATTTGATGAATTTTTAGCATGTTTCAGTTTTATATTTAAATATCTTGTTCATGTGGTAAACACTTGTTTAGATGTAGTTTTTGTCAAAACTTGTGTATATACGTGTACAAGTAGTGAGCGACATTTGATTCATATATGTTTGCACTTCATTGTTCATTTGTACTCACTATATGCACATGTATATGCTAGTTTTGATGATTCCCTCATTTACACTTATTTTGCCTTTTTTTGTGTTTGGTTTGCTTCATGTATATGCAATTTTTATTCAAATCTAATAAGTATACATGTATACCCCTTGAGTCATTTTCCTTCATGCAATTTATATTATGGACTCTTTTTATGTTTGGGATATGTATGCATATTATTAGTTTTGAATAAAAACATATATATACCTAGAAGTCTGTTTTTAAATGAAAAATGAATTTTCATGTTTTTTACTTGTTTGATTAAATGATATTTTTTTTGAGCTTCATTGATTATCTTCATGAAAAATGCTAATTACATGATTCTTGTGCACTCACACTTTATTTGTTTATTCATGACTATGTTTCATGATTTTTTTTGAGCTTTATAGATTTCGAGTGTCAACCTTTATATATTTAGTATGTTTCATGATAGACATATAATTTGGTTTCATGTTTTGAAGGATCTTTAACTAGTTTTTTGAAAATTAATTTAACTAGTTATTTATTCTTCATTTGCTAGTGTTTTTATAATAAAAATATTTTCAACCCCCTATTTTTGAAAACCCCTACCAACCCCTTTAAAGGGCAGACGGATGGGCGAGCATGCCCTGTATGCCTTATTAAAAATCTTTTATCTTGTGCATAAAAAGGGTGGTTTATTATGAGTTATATACTTGATTTACATCATATTTTCAATTGGTATCTCAATTGATATTTTTTTGTATATACTCATATTTTGTTTTATATATATGTATGCCTTCTCATTTCAAATAATATCAATTTCTATTGGTATTCTCTTTTCATATATATATATATATATATATATATATATATATATATATATATATATATATATATATATATATATGATTTGTTTGTGCTTGAGTTACAAGATATTTACATATTTAAAGCACAAAGTATGTTTATGCTAAGCTTGAATTAAATCTTGATTTCAATGATTTCTCAATTGGTACTTTTTATAAGCCTATGCATTATTTTCAATTGGTATTTTTATTGATATCATAATTTACAATATACTTCAATTGGTATCTATTTATTTCAATTGGTATCTATATATTTCAATTGGCATCTATATATTCCAATTTTTAATTGAGTTTAAATTTCATTTGGTATCAATATGTTTTACCTACTTGGTATCAAAATTTATCATGTATTTCTATTGATATCAAAATTTAATGTAAATTTAAATTGGTATCAAAATAACTTCTTTCATTGGTACCAAAATGTAAAAATGTTTCAATTTCAATTTGATATCACACATTTCCTATTTCATATGGTATTAAAATTCTTGTGATATATCAATTTAATTTGTTGATTTAATAAGAATTCAAAATTTGTATTGTTTATAGTACATTGATAGGTTGTTGATTCAAAACAACTTCCTGACTTCAATTTGAAGTGACTGAATAACTCTAGAGATGCAACAAATCAACTAGGGTCCTATCCTTATAATACAACAACAATAACAACTAAGCCATTTGTCCCAAGTATTGAGGTAGGCTACATGAACCAAAAGAGAATTACGTCAGATCGGGCACATGAATCAGCTTTCTCTTCTCATTCCTATCGAGCAATATGCCTTCACTAAGACCTTTAGCCTCTATATCTTGTTGTATTACCTTCATCCATATTTTCTCCGGTCTCCCCTGCACTCTTTTAATTTTCCCTAACTTGATACGCTCTACTCAGTAGACTGGCGCATCTGTAGGTCTATGTACGCGTCGGAAAAGATCGCAATTGTAGAATTCTTTTAATTGAGTAGAAGATTACAGCGGATACAATCCGATCACAAAAGAGAGGGAATCTCAGGGTTGATTCTCCTCTTTATTTAAAGCTGGGTTCTTCATGTGGTGGTGGAGAGTGAGTCTTGTTCTCCGTTGACCGGCCGAACGACAAGTTTCTCTTGTGGATCCTCTCTTTAGATCTACTGGTGGAGTAGCACAGCTCCTTCAGTAATGGAATCTCAAAGAGATTTAAGGAACTTGAACTTATCAAGTTAACAGAAAGAGTTGAACTCTTCCCAGGCTACGAGAGCATCGAGGTCGAACTCTACTGAGGTAGCTCTCCTCCTCTGCCCATGGCTTCTGGATTCCTCCATCCGGACTCTCCTCCTTAGCCCTTTTTAGAAGAGGTCCCCCTCCATGGGAGAAGTCTCCTCTTTTTTTTTCTTTTCCGGGGCCCCTTTTTATCTAGCTATTCATAGCTATTTATAGAGGAATTGGGGTGTAACCAACCCCTTAAATCTCTCCATAATAAGAGGTTATTCCCTATTATGTGGAGAGAAAATGGGGTGTAACTGACTAAGTTCGTGGCTATCAGTTATAACAGAAATGCGGGTCTCGTGCTGGACGCGGACCTCGCTCTGATGTTGAGACACGGAGTTCATACGCTCGCGTCTGTGTTGGAACGCGAAGCTGCTCAGGCTTGCGTTTGAGTTGAAACGCGGAGCTGGCTGAGGTCCGCATCTGACAAAGGACGCGAGGCCTGCGTCTGGCGATCTCCGCGTCTGACATTAGAACGCGAGGTCTACGTCTGGCGACCTCCACGTCTGGGAGGTTCGCGTCGAGGCTGGAAGCGATCTCCGCATCTGGGAGGTTCGCGTCTGAGGCTTTGTCTTAAGTAATTTTTTAATAGCCTACAGAACGCCCTCCAAAGTTTTTGAAACTTCGCGGTTGACTGAGACGAATTTCGGAATACTTTGGACTTTAATTGAATCTAGGCTTCCTGTAATCAGACTGGCATTCTTCTGCAAGGCAGTCTTCTGTGGTGCCCTGAGCTCGATCCTGTCTGGATGGTGAACTTCATGAGCGTACTATTGAACTTCTTGAAGCCTCCAGGAAAGATCATCACAAGTGTCTTAGAAACTCAGTCTAGCACTTGTTATGAGCAGTGGTTGACTTGGTGTACTTTTAAGCTGATGGAGTTGTCAATTGCTCTTTCCAGTGTACTATTGAATTGATTGCAGAAGCAAAGACAGACTCTTTGTATTTGAAGAGGGAGGATACAGTTCTCACAGACGCGGTTCTGGCACACTGATCAAGTGGAGACGCGAACTTCACCAAAATTAAGACGCGACTCTCAATTGTTGTAGAGACATGCTTCTCAATTGCTGTAGAGACGAGGCTCTGTGCTTGAGACGTGAAGATCACGCTCAAAGCTTCTTTGAAAGGGTTTAAATTGCCAGAGGTGTGATATTAACTTAGCAAATTAAATAACTCTACTGGAAAAATTTGAGAAGGTTACTGTCAGAGGTGTGATATTAACTTGACAGTGAGATCTAGACTTGTGTTTTGAACAAGTTTTGTAGACTTGCTATTCTATTGATGAATAACAAGTGGAGTTTGATCCGCTGGGGATTATGCCAGAGTCTATTGTCAGAGGTTTAGTGTTAACATGACTAGAACTCTGCTGGGAATGAAAGTTTGCTGTTAGAGGTGTGATATTAACATAACAGTATTTTGAGTGGACTTGTCATTCTATGAAGAGAATTGACAAGTTGAAATTTTGGTCAGAGGTGTGATGTTTAACTTGACCGAGATTTGTCTACTATTAGAGATGTGATTTTGAACAGAATAGTATTTTGAGTGGACTAGTCATTCTATTGAAGAAAATTGACAAGTTGAAATTTTGGTCAGAAGTGTGATGTTAACTTGACCGAGATTTGTCTACTGTTAGAGGTGTGATTTTGAATATAACAGTATTTTGAGTGGACTTGTCATTCTATTGAAGAGAATTGACAAGTTGAAATTTTGGTCAGAGGTGTGATGTTAAACTTGACCGAGATTTGTCTACTGTTAGAGGTGTGATTTTGAACATAACAGTATTTTGAGTGGACTTGTCATTCTATTGAAGAGAATTGACAAGTTAAAATTTTACCCCGGGGAAAATTAAAGTCTTACTGTCAGAGGTGTAATATTAACATGACAGGTTCGATTTGTAATTTATTCCACTGAGAAAATTGAGGGAAATCACTGTTAGAGGTTTAATGTTAACTTAACAGTGAATATGCCAGAGGTATAATGTTAACTTGGCATGTTTGATCTGTGATTATTTCACTGGGAAAATTGAGGGAAATCACTGTTAGAGGGTTAATGTTAACTTAACAGTGAATATGCCAGAGGTATAATGTTAACTTGGCATGTTTGATCAGTGATTATTTCACTGGGGAAATAGTCACAAGCTTTTGTGGTCATACCATTCCATGGATGGGAATTGGTAAGGGATTTTGGAGGAAATTTTTAGGGAATGAGTTGTCAGAGGTAATTGTTAACATGACAAATATCAATTTCCCTAGAAAATAAAGATTTACTGATAGAGGTGTAATATTTAACATAACAGTTATAGGATTTTGCAATTTTAAGCAATTTAAGTGGACCTATCATTCTATTGAAGAGAATGTCATTCTATTGAAGAGAATGACAAGTAAGACTAGACCCGTCGGGGATCTAAATATTTCTTTACCGTTAGAGATGTGATATTAACTTAACGGATCAGATTGAATCTTGTCAGAGGTGTGATATTAACTTGATAAGAATGTGAGTTAGAGGTGTACTATTGACTTAGCTCCATAAGAACTTCAGTTTCATTGGGGAGACTGAAGATATCACTGTCATAGGTGGTGTTAAACTTGACAGTGGAGGTAATGCTAGAGATGTGATATTAAACTTAGCATTGGTCATCTCGACTCCGATACGGAAGTTCGAGGGAAAGTCATTGTCATAGGTGTATTGTTGAACTTAACAATGAATTGGATACTAGAGGTGTGATATTAACTTAACATTGGTCATCTCGACTCCGATACGGAAGTTCGAGGGAAAGTCATTGTCATAGGTGTATTGTTGAACTTAACAATAAATTGGATGCTAGAGGTGTGATATTAAACTTAGCATCGCTCGTCTCAGCTTCGATATGGAAGCCTGAGGAAAAGTAACTGTCAGAGGTTTAATATTGAACTTGGCAGCAACTCAATCACTGTTAGAGGTGTAGTATTAACATAACAGTAGTTTGTCAGAGGTGTAATATTAACATGACAGTAGTTGGTTTGCGATATGAGCAATTTTGAGGACTTGTCATTCTATTGATGAGAATTGACAAGTGGAGTTTGGAATGTCAGAGGTGTAGTGTTAACTTGACAATCATTGATTTACAATATGAGCAAT